>PVLD010002902.1:52337-128566 GCA_004027595.1 Dinomys branickii
AAAAAAAAAAAAAAAAAAAAAAAAAAAAACAACAGCAACAACATCAACAACAACAACAACAGAAAAAAAACACCGCTTGTTGCTGCTTTACATATTGATATCTTCGAAGTATGTGTTGAGACCATATCACCTTGTCTATAGATTAGTTGTGATTGTACTATTTTCTATGATAATGGGTGTCTGTTTGTCAATAGGTTTTTGTACTTTTATGTTTCTAAAATTAAAAAAAAAATACTAAGAAATTTAATAAAGTTGGAGGATACAAAACCAATATACAAAAGTGACTATCATTTCTATATATCAGTAATGAATTAGCTGCATAAGAAATCAAGAAAGTAGTCTCATTTATAATAACCACAAAATTAATAATGAAACAAATAAGTAAACCTGTAAATAGCTAAATTACTTAGGCATAAACTTAACCAAGGAGGTGAAAGAATTCCATAATAAAACACTGGTGAATGGAACTGAAGAGGACTCCCCCTAAAATAGAAAGACATCTGTGTTCACAATTGGAAGGATATTGTTAAAATGTTCATCCTACAGAAAGGAATCTAAGGATTTAATGAAATCCCTGTCAAAACTGCCAATGTCATTTTCACAGAAATAGAAAAACATTCAGAACCATGAAAAAGCTCAAATAGCCAAAACAATCCTTAGCAAAAAGAACAAAGCTGGACGTGGAGAGGATTATAAATGCAAACATCACAGCACCTAACTTCAAAAATCCTACAAAGCTACAATAATGAAAACAGTATGTGACTGGTATGAAAACAACTATGTAGACTAATGGAATAGAATACAGAAGGCAGAAATAAATCCATACATTAAAAGTCAATTGATTTTCAACCAGGACATATTTTGGAGAAAGGATACTCTCGTCAGTAAATGGAGCCAGGAAATTTGGGTATTCACGGACAGAAGCATAAAACTAAACTATTATCATTCATCATTTACAAAAGTCAAGTCAGAGGGGATCAAAGATTTAAATTTAAGTTATGAAATGATGAAACTACTAGAAAAAATCATAGAGAAAATTCTTTAGGACATTGGTCTGAGAATATTTTTTGTGTTTGACTTGAAAAGCATAAGCTACAAAGACAAAAACTGATAAATGGAATTAAATCAAACCAGTTTCATCACTGCAAAGAAAACACTTAACAGAGTTGAGAGACAATGGAAGAAAATATTTGCACACTGACAATGGATTCATATCTAAACTACATAAGTAATTCAAATGACCAGCAGCAAGAAAAAGCCAAAGAAATCTAATTGTGTTAATTAAATAAATGACTTGATTATATATTTCTCCAAAAATACATATAAATGGCCAACAGATATATGAAAAGAAAGCTAATCACCGAGAGATGTGAATCCAACCCACAATGAGGCATCATCTTCTCCCAGTTAGAGTGGCTACCAACAAAAAAAGATAAAAAATGAAAAACGCAGGCAAAGATACAGAGAGAAGTGAATTCACACATGTCCTTGGTGAGGATATAAACTGGTACAGCCATTATGGAAAGCAATGTGGAATTATCTTAAAAAATTAGAAACAGAACTACCATCTGACCTACAGATCTCTCTACTCTGTGTATACCCAAAGGAGTACACAGATCTTCTCTGTCAAAGAGATTTCTGCAGTCCTGTGTTCACTATAGAACTATTCACAGTAACAAAGATATGAGAAACAGGCTAAAATGTCCATTAACACACAAATACCTAGAGAAATTCATTGACCATATCTTATCTATGCAATGAAAATTTATTCAACCAAAATCAAACCAAAACAAAAAAATTATGAAATCCTGCCATTTGTGGCAACATAGATGATACTGAAGGATCATATTATGTGAAAGAAGTCAGGCATAGAAAGACAAAGACCTGATACATGGAAGCTTAAAAAGTTGACCTCATAGAAGTTAGAGACCAGAAAAGTAGTTACCAGATGTTATGGTTTGTGTCTAGATGTCTTCTATAGCCTCTCACATCCAAAGGTGACCCTTTTGGGGGGTGACTGGATCAAGAGGGCATGACACTCATCAGTGGATTATTGAAAGCATTGATTGGTTGGAGGAGGTGCTCACTGGGAGTGTGGCCTGGAAGGTGTTATCTCCCTCTTCCTCCCTTGATACCCCGCTCTGTTTCCTGATGCCATGACATGAACTGTTTCTCCACTCCCATTATACCTTGTGTTAAAGCCAGCTGCCTTTAGACTGAAACTTCTGCAAACTGTGAGCCAACATAAATCTCTCCTCCTTAGAGTTCTGAATGTTGGCTATTGTGCCTGAGCAACAAGGAAAGTAACTAAGATGCCAGATAATGGGAAACGGAAAATAGAGATGGTTAACAAGTAAAGGGGTGCAGTTGAGTAGGAAAACTTACTTCCACTGTCCCATGGCACAGTAGGGTTAATTATGCATTGCAAGGTGGGGAATACAAATGCAAACAATACAGAAAATGATAAATGTTTAAGATGATGGGTCATTTACTCCATAAATACACACAATTAAGATTTTTTAATTTGGACACTTTTTTAAAAAAGTAATTTCATCTTCCCTTCCATAAAAGAACTAACTAGGTGAATAACGTCCAATTGGATACTAGCCTCAGAGATTCATATTGCTCTGGGGACATAAAATGTGGATTGTCTGGGATGCTGCTATTGGGGTGCCTATGGCTAGGGAGCTTCGCAGCCTGCACTTAGTCACTGTGTGAGTGGACCACACTCATCGTGGCTGTTCATGTCTAGAGGATGAATGCTGTCATTCGCTGTGTCCTAGTCAGAGGACAAACAGGTATGGGGCATGATAAAGGGAGAGAAGAAGAGAAAAAAGATATTTAAAACTTTTGGGGGAAGAGTCACCTCCTACTTCAACTGAGAGCTAAAAAGAGTTCTCCCATGCGTGCAGTGCCACATAACTTCCGGTGTAATGCCACCAACACCTACGTGTAGAACTTACAGTCACCAGTTCCTCCTCCTCCATCATCCAGCTCCAAGGAGCTGACGGAGCTGGCAGACTCCTTGTGCTCATGCTGATACAGACATAACAATGAACAGGTAGCACTTTTCTTCATTGACAAGGGTAAAAAGAAGACTGAAGGCTAGAGACTCTCACCTGACAAATAGCTGAACATCACTGAGGATGAAGAACAACATATAAACCCAAAATATGTTTTCAGGAAGCCCCCAAAATGCTTTCTGCATAACATTACATCTCCTTCTGTTAGAATTGCCAGTTTTGGGTTTCTCACTTTATTTTCTTCAGCACTAATCATTTTATAAATAGATTTTTAAATGTCAAACTAGCTGGTGAAATAATATATCTCTACTTCCTACCCTGCACAAGATAAACCTTGCTTCATCTTCTTGGTCCTGTCTAAAGGGTTGGGGGAGTGAGGTGTTCAGAAATAGGCATCCAGAGAGGACAACTCTGATGGTTGAAGGCTTTGGCTTCCCCTTCTGTCACTGCTGGTGTGGGGCTCACTAGGAAGGAAGGTGGTCATCTTCTCGACATCCCATTTCTGCTTACTCTGACTGTCCATCATCCGCACACAGTCATTCAAGGGCTATCAAGGCAGATTGGAACTAAGCAGAGGATATGAATCTAGGGTCACAGAAGCTTCCCGAACAGTGATAGGAAGAGCTGGATCTCATTCTTCAGAGCAGCAAGAGGCTGCTGCCTGGTACCACTGTGCAGAGCCAGGCTAATCTAGGAAGATTTCCAACCATTCCCATTCAGCTTTTTTCATGTTTCTTTGGTATTATTTTTCAGGTTATCCTCACATGCAACCAAGGTTGAGAATTGGGGACCATCCATGCTTGCTTCTTCCCTGGGTAGACTTTCTTCTCTCCTCGTGTCTTAGTCACTTTCTTGTTGCTGCGACAGAATATCTGACACCCACAGCTTACAGGAGAGGTTTATTGGCCTCAGGGTTTCAGTGGGTTCAGTCCACGGTTAAAGTTGCTCACAACATGGTGACCAGAAAGCAGAGAGAGAAGGGAAGAGCTGAGGAGGGAAATGCAGTACTCTCTCTGGAAATTTCCAGGCAGAGTGAAGAGCTGTTTCCCTTCCTTCAGGGCAGCTGGCTGCTGCACACTAGGAAGGCCACTGGTCTTGTCATGTTCTGTGTGGGGTGACTTCTGCTCAAAGTGACCATGGGTTGTTTTAAAAGGCAGAGTCAGACTTTGCACTAAAAACTACTGTTCCATTTGCCATCATACTTGTCTCTGACGGGACAATGACCAAAGCAGACATTAAAAAACTTCACCCTTTGTCCTCACAGCCTCACCCACCATACAGAAATTGACAGCTGAGTGTGGAGGACCACATCTGTAACCTCAGCACTTTGGAAGCCTGAGGCAGGAGGATCACAAATTCAAGTTCAGCCTGGGTAACTGAACAATTTAGAAAGATCCTGTTTCAAATAAAAAATAAAAGAGGGCAAAATATTTAGTTCAGAGAAAGCCCTGGGTTCAATCCCCATTGTTAAGAGAGAGAGACAGAGAGGAAGAGAAATAGAGACAGAGCAGAAGGAAGAGAAAGGGAGAAAGAAGAAAGAAAGAAAGAAAGAAAGAAAGAAAGAAAGAAAGAAAGAAAGAAAGAAAGAAAGAGAGAGAAAGAAAGAGAGAGAAAGAAAGAGAGAGAGAAAGAAAGAGAGAGAGAGAAAGAGAAAAAGCAAAAAGTAAAAATCAGAGCAAAGCATTGGGGAAATTCCATAATTAAAACTAAAACATCAACTACAGATGCATTACAAAATAAAACTCACTTATTCAACTTGCCAAGGCTCTCACTAGTAATTTAGATTCCTGAGGGAGGATCTACTGACTGCTATTTGTGGGTGTGGTACTCAGTGGGCAGCACCTGATCATCCAGTGACAATCTGCAGAGTGTTCTACAGGCACTGTCCATGGTTACAGCCCAAAATCACGTGTGGGCAAAGAATCAGCCTTCCCAAGGCTGGGAGAACGGAGGCATTTGAGGTCTTCCAATCCCCACTGCTCTGAGAGCAGTCATCAGACTTCCTCCAATTTCAGTGGCTCTGAATCCAGCTCTGTCAACCCCCTGAGGCCTTTGGCTGAGCGGGAGGGTGGGGACTGCCCTCATCTCCCAGCACTGTGCCCCACAGACTCAGGGGCCCAGTAGTGCTGAGTCCATGAGTCGGCCGGCTGTGCTCCTCCCTGAGGCTATAGCACAGGCTGCTTCTTGCCTCCTGCTTACTTCTGAGCTCCAGGTCTTCCTTGGCTTGCAGCTATTTCAGTGCCATCCCCATGTCTGCTTCTGGCTTTCTCCACTGCACCCCTGAAACTTGCTTGGCCTTTTATAAAGACATTCTTGCTGGATTTAGGGCCCACTCTAATCTGCTATGACACCATCTTCACCTTAATTATACCTACAATGACTATTTCAAAATAATAATATTTCTGAGTTTATAGGACATGCATTTGGAGGAAAGACGACAATTCAACCCAAAATACACTATTTATCTGCAAAGTGTCTCTTTGGATCAGTGTTACGTTGAGGACATTCATTACTGAAGTTTTAGAGCAAAAGCCCCAGCTCCAGGGGTCTCTCACAGGCTGGGATGAGCCACCTGCCCCAGACGCCAATCCAGGAGAGAAGTGCTGGTTGCGCAGGAAAAGGAACTTCAGTACAGCCAAACTGGAAAGTACAAAAATCTACCTTTGAGGGCCTGGCCAAAGCACTGGGCTTAGAAAAGGGGAAGCAAGGTAAGAGGTGGGGATTTTCCCAGCTGTCAGTTTAGGCCATGTCAGTCGAGTCATGGCGGGTGGAAGTTGTCCAGGACAGGCTCTGAGAGGTTCTGGTCCCATAATCAGATGACAGCTCCATGGGGGGCAGCCTTGGCTCCATCATGCAGTCATTGCTCCTACTCAATGGGTTGACCGATCATGGGGTGAGCTGAGGGGTGCTGCTTTTTCTGTACTCCAAGGTGGCTGCAGGTTTGGGGCAATGACTAGAGACATTCCAAGAGTCTAGAACTGGGTGGTGTAAAGGCTGTAGTTAGATGTCCTGCAGACCCTGCAGTTTACTTTAGTTACTCTTACATTGGTGTCCTCAGTCTTAGGGAGATGAGCTGGCCAGGCAAATTTAGACCTAGGAAGCCTTATCTGTACATGATTCCCAGCCTCTGTTCAGAGTTGTGCAGGGATCTGAGCCAGACATTTAAGGTAATGAAGAAGACAGACATAACATGAAAGCAGAGATGCCCACTGTGTCCTGACTTTAGTGACTCGCTGGGCACCTGCAGAGCCAGGCTCCCTCTTACAGGTGCACACCAAAGTCCGCCAAGGTGATAACACCAGGTCACCTCCTGGTGGCCTCTCCACTGCAGGTGCTGGTATGAGTACTTGGCTGATTTCCCACCTTTCGTATTAGTGATGCTGTGCTTCTCCACAGCTGCCTAACGCTCATCTCTGAGAGGAGCTACGCACCTCAACCAGTCCTGGGGGAAAGATGCACCGCCACACCAGTGAGACTAGAAGCTCCTTACAGTCAAGCTGGAGGTCAAGGCTGTCCGTGCCCAGCAGAGCCAAGGGCATGCGCATGCTGAAGCAGTTCTGATGAGGTAGGCTGGATGCCCGCCGCTGTGCCTGTTGCCTGCGAGGGCTGGGGAGCCTGGTGTTCTGGAAATCGTCTACAGTTTATGTGGATAAAAAGGTGAGAAAGTGTCTTGCAAATTTCCTGAACTTCCTGGTCTCATGGGCCAGTGCACAGTGAAAGAAGCACTGTTCTGTTCATTCAGAAGCAGCTAAAGAAACCAGTCTTCATGCAGTTTTCTGGGTTAACATGAGACATCCATCAGCTAAGCCAGCACAGAACCCTCCATCCTTGATAGTGGCCTTGAGGCTTTCATAGAATGCTTATCCCATCCAAGGGAGGAAGCTTATTGGACTGTATTTTTTGTCCTGCATATGAAAACCCGGGAACTCCCCAAGATGCTGCCAAGGGAACCTCATAGCCAGACACACTTGGATGCCAACTACCACTCTCCACTGCCCTGCAGTGAGCAGACTCCTCCCCACCTCCATGGGTCCCCCACCAGGGGTCCCGCGCGAAACCCCTGCAGCACAGTACATCCCTGGATGTCCCCTGCAAGGCAGCAGCTGCTTCAGCCCTTCTCTTCACCCTCCCTAGGGAGGAAGCACACTTTCCAGGAGAAAATGGGACTCAAGAGAGAAGACTTGGGCCTGGTCCTCTTTTCCATTGTAACCAAGAGTGACCAGTACCTCCTGGGCTGAGCATCTTGACACGGTCATCTCAGCATTAGACACATCTCTCTCTATGACAGACTGTACATCTCCTAAAGGATGGTTTCTAAAAGCGCATCGGTCACACGTATGTGTGCTTGCTTGTTTCAAGGGTGTTCTTTCTTGTCGTTCTTCTCCTCTCTCCTGCACTCTACAGACAGTGCTATGGTCTTGTGGTGAAGCTCAAAACTTCTGGAGGGATGTGGGGGCCGCTCCTTTCTTCTTGCCAGACCTTACCATCCAATACACACCGTGGCTCCTGTGAGATAAGCTGAGGACCTGGCACACAATGTTAAATTAACCAAGGTTATTCAGAATGTGTTCCACGGAGGGCTGAAGGATAGGAGAGGGGGTTAAGGTCACCAATGTGGGCAGGCAATTTCTTCCTCTAAGGAATTCACAGTATTAGCAATGCTTCCTCAGGGAAGCAGGCAGGGAGTAGGGTCTATGCCTTTTATAAATTTAGTGGCAAGTTAATATATTTAATATCTTGCTTTAGCAATCAAAACTACCAAAGACTGCCCAGGAAGGGGACTCTCCAGGAAGCCAGTCTGCAAGGGGATAAGGGCTCGAGAACATTCCTCGCCAGTGCACTTCTGCCCAGGGAGCCACAGGGAGCCCCAGGGAATATCCCTCAGGCAAGTGGGGCCCAGGAAGTGCTCCCGTGATGCTGTCACACAGCTCCAGCAGAGGAATGGGGACAGGAAGATGTCATAGGTGGGTTCAGACACACTGAGCAAGGCCAGGTTGCTGTGGAGGAAGAGCCGTGTCTGTGGATGAGCTGGGGCTGCGGGGATCTAGGAGAAGGGCTGAATACAAATGTCTTGGTTACTTTTCTCTCATTGCTGAGACAAAATACCCAACACCCAAAATGAAGGAAGGAAAGGTTTATTTAGCTTACAATTTATAGAGGTTTCTGTCCATACTTGGCTGGTTCTAAGGCAGAGTGGCACATGGCAGAGGGCAAACGTTCATGGCAGCAGAGCACAGCAAAAACAACCAGCAAAAAAGAGGAATGGTGGCAAGAAGTCTCTTTCCCTCCCTTACATTGTAAACAGGCTATCCCCACCCAGGAACATGTAGCACTCACATAATCTCCATGTCTTCCTCTTCCACAGGATCAGGATGTATACAAAGTAAGCACCCTGGTTTCCTGCTGAGTCACTCAGCCAAACCACTAGACTCAGCCTTCCCCCAGGTTGACACAATGTATCAACTATAACAACCAAACCTTGGGTAGGACCTAGACTTGATAAAGGGAGGGAGTTGGACTATTCTTGACCCCACTGCCAGTTTTACAGGAAAGCTAAACCAGAGGGAGCATTGGTCACACAGGACATTTGGACACTTAGGAAGCCACTATCTCTCTCAGTAATCTTTTATGACATCTTTGAGGGAAAGAGATGCTGGTAATAAAACTGGTGGCGGAGTCCGAGCCTGCCACCTGGGAAGACCTGGCCAGTCCCTGGTCGGACTCATGCCTCTCAGACCTGCACATCCTTCACACCAGGAATCTGCAATATATTTTAGCATTGCTTATTTCCAAGGTCAGGTGCGTTAATTTTGATCATCAGCTAATCAACAAATGATCCAAACCAACCTATCTGGTAGCCCTGAGATAGACTCGGAGCTCTAATTGGAGAGCCCCACAGAGAGTGCTTATGAGTGCCACTATGGTGGAAAGGGTGTTACAGAGAGGATTTGGGTTAGAGATGACGGGGTCCTGTTGATTCCCTGACTGGCTGCATCTGGAAACATTTCTGGCCAGAAGTAAAATCTTAGTATTCACGTCAGCTTTATCAGCGACCATGTGTTTGATTTCATCACGCTAAACTAGGAAAACAAACAAGGCAGCTGGTCTGAGGAAGGCCCCATAGATCATGGGCACATTGATTTTCTCACACTCTTGCACCAAGCACCGCATGTGGCAGCTGAAGTTTCACTCCAGATTTGACCTTGGCTCTTTCACCCTCTTAGAGCCCTTCTTAGAGCTTCCAGATTTCAACAGGGCAAAATTTTTCCTCTGAACCTCACTTGACAATGTCTAGAGATACCTTGGTTGTTGCACTGAGAGGGGCTGCAGCTGCTGAAGTACAGCGGCTGGGGGCGGGTGATCCTACCAGCATCCTATGTGCATAGGTGACAGTGGTGTGCCCCACAGCCGGCAGTGTTTTCTAACTCCCAATTCATTCCTTCAAACCAATCCAAACTACCTTCCATATTTAAATAATGATATTCTAGGAACCAGAACACTCCGCTACAAGTCCACAGGAGAAAGTGGAAAGACAGGCAGTAATTAATCATTAACTTTCCAGTTGGCAGTCATTAAGACTGGACCATCAATCTTATCACAGCACAACGTAAACATGAAATTAGGTCCCAAACAAGGGGAGTGTTCTTTATGACCCTGTCTCTTCCCCTGACACGACTCACTTTAGAAAATGTGGCAGGAGCCCAGACTACATTGCCCTGTAAATACAATGTCAGCCGAAGGAGAGGCGTGTAATTACCCCAGGCAGGAGACAGAGCTTACCAAATTACATGTTTTTCCAGCTTCCCATTTTACAATTTAATATCTGTAATTACACACTGCTGCAGCAGGTGACGTCACAGATGCGGTCCAAGTCCTCTCGGGCCTTCAGCAGCGACGCTGCACTCACATGCTGCCCCATCTTCACGATGTACTGCTCTTTTTATAGGCCCAGCTAATAAGAGTAGCAACAGAAACCGCAGGGTGGCTGCTCCCTCCACATGGAACGTCTCTGCATTCCATGCTATCGACTGTTTGTCATTGATGGAACCAACTCGAACTCTGTGCAGAGCCTGGCAGAAATCCTGCAGGGAAAGCAGCCCCAACTTTGCAGAATGCAATCAGTCTGTGCCACCAACTGCTGCAGTCCCTGTGTGTTGATGTCCTTGGGCTGTTGTGCTAAGGTCCCACAGACTAGAGGTTTAAATAACAGAAGCATGCTGCTGACAGTTCTGGAGGCCAGACATCCACAACTGCGGTGGAGCTGGACCGTGCTCCCTCCAGGGGCTCCAGGAGAAGGCTTATCCCAGCCCCCACCCTTTGCTTGCAGACAGCTACCCTCGCCATCTCATCCCAGGATTTTCTTCCCCTAGATGTCAGTCTCTGTGTCCAAGTTTCCAGTTTTTACAAGGATACAGGTCACACATTGATTCAGGTCCACCCTGATGACTTTCTTCATTACTTCCATGAAGACCCTGTTTGGACATAAAGTCACACTCCGTAACACAGAAAGTCAGCTTTCCAGTTGGAGGGACGCAATTCAAATCCTCACCCCTCCTTTCCTCAGTTCGTTCCTTGGTAAATGCACTGAGGTGGGGCACATATGCCCGTGAACTCCCAGCATCAGAAGTGGAACTTTGATGAACACTTACAGGGGAAAATCCCACCACAGGGTAAGTGGATGCCCACTTGTATTGAATGCCATGATTTGTTCATGCTGCTACAAGTTGTAGTACCAGGATTAGAAGCTGGGTCTGACCAACTGTAAAGCTCATGCCCTTCCCACTCCAACCTGCCACTTCCTACTGCTTCTCTTTATCCTTGTAATTAAAGTAAATCAGCTTTAATTTAGCTCTTATGAGAATCAGCTTGCCTCAAGCTCCTCTAGAGAAAATCAGAAAGCTCCTGTGTGTCACAGATGTGTCATCAGAAAGCTCCTGTCTACAATTTTATATTTTTACCTTAGGAGGAAAGTATTAGCCTTTGGTTTTGTAGTTATTTTTCTAAGTCCAGTTATCATAGGGTTGGAAATCCTGCCTGTGGTTATCTGTTTTCTATGTTTCATTAATGCAGAATTCCTTGTCGCTGGAGCAGCAGGTGGTGTTTTGCAAGTCCCAGTAGTAAAGTCCCACCACATCTCAGGGAGGGCCACTCCCAGAGCAAAAGCCACTGCCACCTGGACGTCAGAGGACAGGGTCCCAGAGGAGCCGTGAGCTGCCCTTGGAGTCAAAGTTCCTGATGAAGTCATCATTTTTCTTTCTCCATTTTTCCTGCTCACCCTGATCCAGATCTTCTCACCAGTCTGGGCAAAACGATCTGAAAGATAGACTGCGTACTTGGCTCCACAGAAAAAGATATTTAAATTCTACCAGTGACGCACTGCCATGTGCCCAAGTGACAAGGTGCCTGAATGGAGATAAATCAGAACACCTATCATCACCTCTTGGGGCAACAGTGGATGATGGCGGGCTAGCAGTTGTTAGCATCTTCTTCTCCAGCGACCGCAGACTTCATGGAAAAGTCACCTTCTGCCCCTGAAATCATGCACCCCTTCCTCCCCTTCTCTTTTATGCTTGCCACCTTCCTCATGAGCCATCCTATTTATGTCCTCCCACTTTCTGTTACAAGTGGAGTTGTGCCCCTCAAGGATGTGTGGGTGTCCCAAACCCTGGGACCCAGAAACATGACCTTGTTTGGACACAAGCTCAAGTTAAGATAAGGTCCTAGGAGGGGGGACTGGTTCCTTCTGAGAAGACAGAAGTGCCAAGGGACAGCAGACACACCCGAGGAAAGCAGTTGACAGCAACAGTCATGTTCCATGCTGTGGTCCAGCTGCCTCCACCAGCGAGGCACAGACATTTAATTAAAAATCACCCCAAGAAACTTCACTAGTGGTAAAAAGTTGAGTTCAGTTTAGGAATAAAAATGGATTATTTCCTCAGTCTTGAGGGCAATATAAACCATATTCCACCACTGCCTGTGGCCCCTTGTGGCCTGCTGCTTCTGTCCTCAGGTTCAAGGGGATGGGCAGGCACTATGGGGGTGCTGTGGGAGGCTGGGGAGGGCCACCTCCTCACTCCTGTAGCCACTGCCTGTGCCACTACAAATCCAAACAGCACCGGATCTCTGCCTGGCTTCAGTTCTTCCTCCCGTCCTACCAGGGCGGGTCATGCAGTCCTTGAGAGCAGATATGGGAGATGCACACTCTGAGGACCAAAGAGGGACTCAGAAAGGGCCCCTAGAAAATGTGCAAAACCCTTAAAACCACAACTGTGTGTGAAATGTGGTGGGAAAATAGGGTGTATGTTTCAGTGTTTTGAAATTTCTTGCAGTAAAAGACACACTGCCATGAATCCCCTTCAAAACACTTCCCTCCTGTCAACCATGCTTATCCAACCCCTCTCGCCACGTTCTGAAGCAGCTCTGATGTCCTCTTTTCTGGCTCAAGTTCTTCCTCACCAGGGAGAATCACAAAGTTGCACTGTCATGGCTGCCTCAGGGTCCTGAATAGATCTAAACGTTTACCTTTCATAGCCATTTTGAGTTTAGGGAAGAGCCAGCGGTCACAGGGCTCCAGACCTGGTGACTGAGGTGGATGAGCACACAGCAGCACGTTTCTATGATCCTGCCTGCCCGGTGGGTGGCACTAGTTAGCAGCATTCACTGTAGTTTTGATCATACCCTATGAAGACATTCAGAGAAGAGGACTCCAGAACTGCTTCAGAAAATGGCAAGAATGAAGGGATAAGCGTGTTTGAAGGAAAGGGGAGGATTTTGAGGGCATCAGGGCAATGAGTCTTTTACTCTAATGTTTAAAATGTGAACATTCACGAGATATTTTGATCACACCTCTTCTCATTGGCAGTGAAACTCTCAGTCTCCCACTAGACATCCCCCTGGGGCCCAAATATGGGGTGCTTACCTACCAGTATTCCTTCATAAATGCCATTAACACCCACACTTTCAGCCTTAGGAAAACACGGGAAGAGGGGGTCTGATGCTTCTGTTTATATCCACAAGTCCCCAGGGGAGCCATCCCCGTGGCATCCTCTGTTGTCCCAGAGGAAGTCCCTGCCTCTGCCCAGGGGTCCTGAAGCAGAGGTGGTCAGTTCTCACACCTACTATCAGTCCTGAAGGTACCCTTGATCCCCACCCAGGGCAACGTGTCTGCCGCATCACAGAGACAGTAGACAGCGCCTCAGAGGTGAGGTCAGACAGACAGCGACCTCAGAGGCCCAGCCAGTGCCCTCCTTCTGCGGTGCTGCTTCACTGGGCTGACCTCCTCTCAGAACGCACCCTGTGTCCAGCCGCTGTCAGGGGTAGGGGGGACTAGAGCCCAGGAATGACCCCAGAGGAGGGAACTGTCCACATGGGCCCTTGGATCAGCCACACCAGCCATGCAGGACACCGGGCCAAGGAAGGGTGGATGTGTAGGTGTGATGTGGAAGGACTGTGTGCTCACAGTAGAGCCCCATCTGCCTACCTCTTCCTGGCTCCTGTAGCCTCTTGCTGAGGACCTCAGTGCCTCTCCAGCTCCCTCAGATCAAGGCCTCATCCTCCCAGCATCCTGATGCCTGTGACAACCATCAGCACCCTCCTTGGGGAGCAGTGTCCCCGCCTCTCCAGCAACGCCCTGACACTAGCCAGGCCATGCTTTACACCAGGGACATCTTCAAATTACTTGTGCTGTACCTTGTGCAAATGGGGCTGGTTAATGAGCCCCCAAGGGGCTGCTGGGATTCTTCGAGATGGCCCCACACCTCTGAGGTGGGGGTGCCCAGGTGAGAGGAGAAGCCCCAGAAGGCCCTGCAGGGCTTCTGCTTTACTCTTTTCTTTTCTTCCCCTCTCTCCCTTCTTCCCTCCCTCCCTTCCTTCCTTCCTCCCTTCTTTCCTTCCTCTATGAAAGACTAGCTAAGTCTATCACACCTGACATATGCTTAATAAATGAATGAATGAAAGCTTTCTTTGCTTCCTCAGTTTAAAAGGAAGAATGTAAAAGCAATCCTCTTCTGTGTGTAGAAATACGAAGGTTGCTTACCTGTCATATTCTGATCCTGCAGAACTTGTCATTTGATACAAAAGGGGAATGCTGTGTGCAAAAGGACTGTACAGTTTCCCTACCTGCAGAGCTCGTTAAAGGTGGACCTCATTTGCATATAAACCTGAATAATTTGATGTTGCAATTTTGGGGACGAAAACCACGACTTGTGGGAATAGGAAGCAGATGAAAGCTGTGAGCGGAAGGGCTTCCTAACAGGCCTATTTGTGAGTGTGACAGTGACACTGAGCACACTGCAGGTCAGAGCTGGCAGCGTGGCCGCTGACTGTGCTCACTCTCTCCGTGCAGCAAGAGCCCAGAAAGTGACATCTTATTCATCAAGCTTCAGACAAATGGGGGCTCATTAAACTCAACCAACTGGACTCAGGCATCTATGCAGCATGGGAGCAAAAACCCATCAAGCAAAAGGTGATGACATGATATGAACATGTGCAAACCATGAAAGAAGACGAAGAGATGAGGGGATTCTCCACCAAGGCTGGGGTCTCCAACTCTTCCCAGAGAGGGTCCGCACAAGCCTGTGTTTTACAGAGAGCAAACTGAGCCCTGTAAAATGAAATGGCCCAAAGAATACAGGACATACAGGGAAATGTTTTCAGGAGGAAAATGAGTCTCCATCTTTTTTCTCCCTCAGCAGTAAATATGGGTTTCTTAATATTCTTATTTCCAGGTACTATCTGTGTTTAAAGTACACTATGTTGGTTCTTCTGCCCTGCTCCCTGGGTTGAGATAACCTTGAGAACACGTGCAGGTCCAACGCCCAAGGCCAATTGAATGACAAACGCAGACCCAGAATGTCTGATTCTAACACTTCATTGTGATGACATATGCACGTATGCATGGGGCATACAAATAAGCTTATATATTACAGCTTTGCACGCTTAAGTGTGTCAACATACACAGAAAAGGTTTAAATTTTATTAAGTTAAAAGACATACTGCTATCGACCTCCCCGGAATATTCCCTTTCACTTCCAACTCACTTATCCATAACTTTGGCCACTCCCTAAAGCAGTTCTGAAAGTTCTCTTTCCTGAGTGTCTTTATGAGGTGTGACCAATAATAAGGTTAATGCTGCTGCCCAGTGCTGTCCCACAGAAAGGCGGAATCCTAAAACCATGTCCCTCTGTCCTCATTCCTCTTATTAGCCAGATCTGGCACTGTGTGACTTCTGGATCCCCTCCAAAGTCAAAAGGGCCACGAAAGGTGAAAGTTTTTAACTTATCAGAACTCCAAGGCAGCCACGACTGCATAACTAAAGACCCTCCTGAGCAGAGGACTTTGAGGCCTGCTTCAGAAAGTGGCACCAACGACGGGATATGTGTGTTCGAAGTGGGAGGGGTGGTGAAGGAGATGCAGGGTGGTGAGACTTTTACTGTAATAATTTTTTTCATTTAAACATTCGCTGTATGTTTCAATCATACCACATACACACGTGTATGCATACATATGTGTGTAATCTTAAAGGTAAATCATACCAGAGACCCTAATTCTCTCTGCACGTACCCAAGACACATTTAGCCTTTTGCCTTTTGACCTAGACCATTGGCCTCTGACAGGTAGACAGATGGATAGATGGAAGGGTGGGTGGGTGAATGTGTCTATGGATATGTAGGTTCGTATCATGAAACATGATATTTAGGACACAGAAGCACCATAAGGGTCATCACACATGGTACAACTACCTTTCGTGAAATAACTCTGACACTTCTCTGGAGGCAGACAGAGGTAAGGCTCGCCAAAGGAATGAGGGGTGCCAAGTTCGCGTTACCAGCAGCTTCCTGTAGAGGCTGTCTGTGCCTCAAAGCTGCACGTCTCTTATTTCCACTTCTCAGTGCTCCACACTGTTCCACCCCACAGAGGCTCTGGACAGTTCTTTCCCTTGTCCAAGCACCTCTTCCTCTCTTGGCCAAGTCAGGCTTCTGTCGAGGCAGCCAAGCAGCAGCAGGGGTGATTTCTGGAGAACCTTCAGGCACACCCTGACCTGAAGGTGACAGCCAGTGTGCTGGTCAGCTTTCTGCTGCGGGGAGGAAGGAGAACTATTTGTTTTGAAGAACAGTTTCAGAGGTTTCAGAGCATGGGCGGTGGGCTCCACTGTTTCTGGCCCTGGGGCAAGGCTGAGACATCCTGGCCAGAAGGGTGGGTGGCCCAGATGTTTGCCTCAGGGCAACTGAGTAGAGAAAGAGAAAAAGAGGATGGGGCCCCGCATCACGGGCAAGAGTTCACCCACACTCACCTACCTCCTCTACCAGCCCCCAGACCCAGCAACACTACAGGATGGGGACCCAGGCTTTAGCATATGGCCTTTGGGAACACTGCGAAACTTGGCTCCTTTGGGTTAATGCCGGAGCTTTTAACCAGGGTGATTGTGCTCTCAGGGGCTGGGAAACATCTGGGACACTGTATGCTGTCAAAACTATGTCTGTGGGTGCCACTGGCTTTTACTGAGTAGAGGACAGGAAAGTCACCAAGTGCCCAGTGCTGCACAGGACACCCTCCGCAACCAGGAATTTCTCTGCCTGACCTGCTGAGGGTGCCAGGATGAATTGCTGCAGACTCAGATATCTGCAATGGAAAGAAAGCTGAAAAGCGCCATAATTCATGCTTTCTGAACACTGGGAAAAACCACAGACGTGCACTGAGGGGCTGGTGCGTCATCCCCTTTGGAAATGCTAACATGTCTAATATCCAAATCAAGCAATGTGAGTGGCGATCAGCCCTATTGTACTGTTGAGGAAATTTACATTTCACCAATGTTAGATGACTTGCCCCAAATTAAGTAACACTCAGGGAACCAGAAAATAGATCCAGCAGACTATTCACTAAAATCTCTACAGTGCTTCCTCAGAGGATGAGGGATGCAAGTTCAGGGCAAAGGGAAGGACAGCCTCCGCCATTAGGGCGCAGGCTACCAGCAGCTAAGAATAAACACAGCGTAAGACACTGTGGAGTCGTGGATAATGACGTCAGTGCCATTTTCATGGGAGTAAGCTTTCGGTACACATCCGTGACACTGACACCAGAAAGCAGGGTCATATCCTCTGGAAACCATTTGGCCTAATTGTGTGTCTCATATTCAATAGTCAATCAACAACTGCTTGTCCCACTAATCTGAAATTCCTGGTACACTCTCGTGAAAGACAAAATTAGGTTGAATGGATCATGGGTTTTTCCAGGTTTGACAGTTTGTACATTCAGATGTTCTGATTTGAAAAGAAGGAAAAGTGAAAGGAAAGGGAGAAGGCTGTGGGAGATGGAGGAGAAGGGAGGGGGATTATTAAACCAATCCCTAATGAGTTTCACTGGAGCAGATAGCAGGACATGGGGTAGTTAACTTCGTGATAAACAAACAAGTTTCACACACCATTTCATCTCAAAGATCTTATCCTGAAGAAGGGAATATTTTCAGGCTTGTCTTCAAAACTTTTTCCATTTATGCATTCCTAAATTAATGCTATTCCAAAATCTGGATAGTTATAAATTTTAAAGTTGCATAAAATCTAGTGAATCTTGGCCTCTAAGGAGTGTGTCTCCCTTACGTCTTTGGACCTCAGACTGCCTGACGTCTAAGAGACCGTCATAGGCTGGGCCGCATCTCCTCTTTGCGCACAGCTTGCCCTGTGTCACCGCATCGCTTTTATGTAGACAGCTTTTAAAAATAGCCGGGTTGGGTTCCAAGCTGGAGCTCGCTCATCACCGCTTCAGCAGCCTTGGAGAGCTTCCCAGACTGGAGGCCGCCGTGGTGGAGGAGTCCACAGAGCTGAGCCAGTGTGGATCAGTCAGGGCTGTGGGAGCCTGGGGGAGCAGCCTCAGCTCACGCGCGGCACCCTTTCTGCTTTGAAAGCCTCCCTCCTCAGCCCTTCCCATAGGAGCTGGGCAGATAGGAGAGCGAAGACCTTTCTTCTCCAGTTTCTCAAGGGAGGGGCCGGGGAAGGAGTTGAAGCCTAGGCCTCCTCCTTCTCCCTTCATGTCCACCTCTGAGAGCACAGCTGTGGTCAGCGCAGACCAGAGGTCCATGGGCACTCACATGGGCCAGGTGCTCCAATGGGCACTGAGGGCTGCAAAGGAGGACTGGCAGTCTGTAATCTACTTACGGGGAAAAAAACCGAGCAAGACCAGCAATTAAATGTGTTACCAAATAGAAGGACAGACAGTCATATAGGACTTCAGATCCGTCCAGCTGGGGAAAGAGGGTGGAAATGAAGCCCCAGCTTTCCAGAGTAGGCAGAGAATCCACACCAAAGATCCCACTTGCTGTTTGGGTCAGCAGACACCTTTAGAGGCTTGTATTCATTTGCTCAGCCTGCCATAACAAAGTGCCACAAAGAACAGGAAGTTAATGCGGTATCTTGTAGTTCTGGAGGCTCAAAGTCCAAGGCCAAGGTGTGGGAAGTACCCATTTCTTCTGGGGCTTCTTCCCTTGGTTTGTGGATGTCCTTCTTTTTCCCGTGTCTTCATACACCCGTCGCTCTGTGTCTGTGTCTTAATGCCCACTTCTCACAGCCGCACCAGTCACTGGATCAGAGCCTACCCATGTGACCTGCTTTAACCCTAATGTCCTCTTTAAAGGCCCTGTCTCCAAATAATATCACATTCTGAGGAACTGGGGCTCACAACTTCAATATAAAAACCTAAGAGATTCAATTCATCCCCTAACAGGGGAAATTGTGCTTTGGCAAAGGACAGGAAAGTTACAGAATTTCCCTCTTCCCTTCCCCAACCCATGTTCTTTTAAACATGGTTGTGTTGAAAGCAAACAAATTTGGATTCAGCAATCTTCCATGCCTGCATGATGAGCTTGGCCTAAAGCAACCTCCTATACATGGTAAACTATACCCTTGCCTGAGGTGTGAACAAATTTTAATCTAACCTAAGGGTTCACTCTTGTAACCAAGCAACGGAATTTCAGCCAATCACAGCAGTTGAGCTGTAGCCAATCACAAGCTGTCAGTGATCAGACGATGCCCATATAAGGAAAGTGGCCATTGCAGCCAATCAGGTTGTTTGCGTCTGCCACTTCCTCTTCTCTGGCTATAAAAGGAACCTGCACTGATGGTGCGGGTGCATTTGGATCCATCTTTGGTCTGGAGTGTTGCCTGGTTCTAGAGCCTTTCGTTGTTGCTCAAGCCTATGGCAAAACTGAGCTGGTCTCCATTTTTTTTAACAGCCGAGTTATCCACATAATCAGCGTTCTACTAGGAGACTGAAGGTGACTGAGGAAAGTGGGACAAGATGGACTCGTCAGGTTATGGATGGATCCTTTCCAGCATCAGAGAATATAAGCAGGATGAGGGCAGGATGACTGAAGGAAACAGAGGAGTTGTGCAGGAAGGAGAGACAGTGGGGGCTAGGGTGTGGAAATGAAGGTCAGATCTCACCCCTGCTTAGCCTAGAGCCGTGCCTGGTGCCGGGAATAAGCACACAGTTGGAAAACACGTGCTGTGAACACAACGGATGATATCGTTTCAAAAAGGACCCACCTCTTAACTCGAGTAGCTCCTCCAACTCCCCAAGCCCTTTGGGAAACAGAAACGTCTCCAGAAATGCTGTGCCCTGCAAGAAACCTTCTCCGTTCTAAATTCTTCTGGTGAAAAACCAAATGCTGTTTATACAATGCATTGGAAAATAAAAAGAAAATACTAGAAAATGTTCTTTATAAATTCTGATAATGATATTATTCTGTCGAGACATCCTAATTATAAAGCTGCACAATAAAGCTCAATCGCAACCGTGATTCTTCTCTATCAGGCAGATGGTAATTGCTTTTAAAATGTGTGTGTGTGTGTGTGTGTGTGTGTGTGTGTGTGTAACTCAAGTCCTATCTGTTTAACTTACGTGTTTTGAGAAAATAATATCTATCTTTTAAAATTACCTAATTTTTTATTCTGCAGACTGACTGAATAGAATCTCTTTTCAGAAAAATATTGCTGGTGTAGATAAAAAAGGATCACTTAAAAAAAAAACAGTATTTTCTTAGAAGAGATGAAATTGCAAAGTGGTAAAACTTAGAGGGGAAAGTATTTATTATAAGCTTTTGACCCCAGCTACCTATGAATGCAGACAGAAGAATTAAGGTTTTTAGCTATTCAGCCTAAAAACGTATGGTGGGCAGATTGCAGTGGGCTTCAACCTAGTCTACACTTCAGGTAAAAGAGAATTCTGAACATGTTAGAAATAGCTTGGTGTAATTACTCCTGAGTCTTACCAGGACAATTTCCTTTATTTGAAAGATAGCTTTATATTGATAGCCCTTAATAATACTGCCTCACCTATGAAATGTTTCATAAAAGTAAATATTTGGTGAGTGTGTGGGGAAGAGGTTATTTTATTAAGGAAAAATGATGTAGAACAGGTTTTTATCACTGGGGGTAAACATCCATTAGATAGGAATGAAGTCCATTTAGCATTCTCTGAACAACGAAATATAGCGGCACCTGAGTACATGAACTTAATTTGTTGAACAATTTGGGGGAAGATGGCCATGGTGCATTGTCACCCAATGTGGAGTTTGTGAATGGAAGCAAAATTTTGTTGAATGCTTTTGTCTGAGAACCAAATTGTTTGGGAACAGAAGCATTTGTGAACTGAGGTATTACTGTAACAGGGTACTCTAAATTGGATTAGGATGGGACAAATAACATATCTCGGTGCCTTACTAACAGGAAGGATAATACGGTATCCACCCACCCATCACCCACTCTCCAACCAGGGTTAATACTGCCAGATGCTATTTTCTGCTAAGATGAAAGGTGCTGGGAAGAGACAGAGGGTAACTTAGAAATTAAGTGTTCCATCTCAGATAGGACCTGGACATTCGACAGCAGTGCCTGTGATCAGATGAAAAACTGCTCGGATGACCAAGAGTGACAGACAGGATGGCCTGGCTTTGTCTGTGGGCTCCTGAGCTGGCCTTAGTAGTGACTCATGCAACACCATGTCCATTCACATCAACCCAGGCCCGCTTCCTCGTGTGAAGTAACGACACTGCGGACGTGTATAAGGAGGAGTCCATTTACTTCTGGTGAAGTACTATAGATTTTTCTCATCATCATGCATGTGTAAGTTGTGGCTCCCTCCATATCCCATGTGCCCAGGATGCATAAATTTCTTACATGTTTGCAATTAAAATTTACAGTTTGAACAAGATAAAGGATGTCATAAAACTTAAATATGGATATAGAGAGACAACTCAAACTCAAATCAGGCAATCCAAAACATCACTTACTCCTAAAATAAATATTTAGGTTCTCTACTCACACCAGCATCTCACACCCCTATATATCCAGATTTCGTTCATATAAATAAATATTCTTGAGCTTTGACAAACTATTAGGTGCTAAAGTCACAATGGGATGAACAGAACCATAAACCTCAAATATGACGTTCGATTTTGTCAAAATGGCCATCTTGTTGGACACATTTTTCTCTTTTTTCCCCACTAGCTAACACTTCATCTAAATTAAGCTAAAATGTAGTTTACTGTTCTCCTCACCCTCTCTCTGCCTGTGAAAGACTGTGGACTCTGGTGTGCCCATCAAAGGGGTCAAGCTTCAGGGTTCTCTCCCACATACCGGCAACTGTATATGGGGCCCCATCACCCCCAAACAATGCAGGCCTTTGCAAGAGCGACAGGAACTGCCAGTCAGCAAGTGTGGAGGCCATGGTGAGCCAGGAGCAACTGAGTCAGCACGGGGAGGAGCCAGAACTCTGTCTGCCCTTTGGGGTCTGCACACGGGAAGCTGCTCAGGTCCCTGGGAAAGCATTACCAATGGGGACAGCTGTGATTAGGGCTCAGGCTGTTCTGCTGAAGCACTCACTCTGGGGCTAACCTACTTAGGCACACTGTCAGCCAACCAGCAAGAATGGGTTCAGGGATGTCATGCACTAAAAGTTAACCAACTAAATATTACTTCATTACTCTCTGGGCAATATTTCTTGTAGATATCAAATTCCTCTGTATTTTCCTTGTAACTCCATTTCCTTTCAGTGTTGCATCTTTGGTTAGGGTTGATTTTCCCTGGGCATTTGTGGGGTTGTGCTGCCTGTGATTGTCGGGATGTCTGGGATTGCTGGAGCCTGGCTCTGAGTTTTTCATCTTCCACTCACTCTGGAATCACTCCAGCCTGTTTCAGGGCTCCTGTTGTGGACACTGGGCTCTAACTTAGGCGAACCTGTCTGCTGTGGACTTTGAAGGATTCCTCCCAATTGCTAGTTCACAGAGGGTCACCTTCCATGTTTTCTAGCAGTTACATTGATGGGTGTGGTGGATTGACAACTGGTGGTCAACTTGTGACACCCAGCTGAACTGAACCAGCGTGGTGCTGGGTACGGGAGGCCTACCTGGGGACTGTTGCTGGCAGCATAAGAGGCAGAACTAGAGAAAAAGAAGAAAAGCTATTGGGTGCTGTTAGAAGCTGTTAAGGAAGTTGTTGGGAGCTATTTGTTTCCCTGGAGGAGCTTGTCATGCTGGCTTTTCTGATGAACTCAGCTGTTATCATCAAAGGAGCTCAGGACCTCGCTGTCACTGAGAATGACCATGGTTCACTTTGGAGGGGGTCAGGTCCTCCCTCTCAGCATCACTTCCTGGTTCTGGAGGGGAAGATGGTGTGCTGCTCAGTCTCTTGGAGGAGCTTGTCACACTGGCATTCCTGAAGGGAACTTGGCTGTTCTCACTGTCAGAGGACCTCAGGACCCCACTGTTTCTGAGGGTGGCTGTGGTACTTTTCAGGAGAGCTCTGGTTCTTACTTTGAGTGTTGCTTCCTGGCTCTAGCACAGATCCCTCACCCTCCTGGCACAGACTTTCTAGCTTGCACCACTGACTTTTGGGCCTTCCCAGCAAAGATATGTGAAACAGACCTACATGAGACATTGTTGTGGGCTCTTGGTCTCCAGTTTGAACTCATGGGAGGCACTGTTAAGGGCTCTAGGGGTTCAGCAGGACTCATGTAGGACATTGCCATGGGATTCATGCCCTCAGCTAGATTCTTTGGTCTTTAGTATGTGGACAGATTTTCTGCACTCTCTTTGTATATGATTCTTTGGGTGACTAGTACAAATAATCTTGTATGTGTCTTGTATTGTATTGTTTCCCTTACAAAACCCAAAACTACAATAGTGAGGATATAAAATGCAAAAGTTAGCTCAGAAAGGAGTGTAGAAGTTTCCACTAGTCAATATACACCTCACCTTTCACATAGCAGTGTAACTTCTCTCTCTCTGAGAAGTAAAACTATGCATCCAAAAAGACTTGTATTTGACTGTCCTACAACCTAGGAGCAACCCACAAGTCCTTCAACAGGATGATAGATAAACAGGTTGTGCTGTATCCATACCTAGAATACTACTGACCAGTTGTAATAGCTGATACATTGTGTCAACTTGAAAAGTTTAGAAACTTAACTAAGTAACACAGCAATTCTATATTCTGGGGTGAGGAGAATAGGCTCTAGGGCTGTTGTTCACACTCCATGATGTTGTAATAGTTGATTTATTGTGTCAACTTGGCAAGACAGAAGTTTAAGGGAGTGACTCAGCAGGGGGCCAGGGTCCTCACTTTGTAAACATCCTCAGCCTGTGGAAGAGGAAGGATCAGAGATGGTGTGGGTGTAAAGGAGCCACCTGAGGGTAGGTAGCCTACATACAATATAAAGGAGAAAAAGAGGCTTGTTTTCCCCTTTGCTCTTGCTGCTTTTGCTGTCTTCTGCCACCTTGAAGTGTTTTTCTTGTGCCATGTGCCATCCTGCCTTGTAACCAGCTCATTATGAACTGAAACCTCCACAAACTGCGAGCTAAATAACCTTTCTTCCCTTAATTTGGAGCATTGGATAATTTTGTTTCAGCAACAGGGAAAAGTAACCAAGACAACAGTGAAAAACAAGCTTCCAACACACAGGACATGGCTTATCCTCACCATGAACTTACATATTGATTTTGTATTAATTGATAGGAACTAGATGTTAAAAAGTATATACTGTATTGTTCCATACAATACAGTGTGACACAGAGAAAACCAGAATTAATTTGTGGTGATAGAAATCAAAACAAGCTGCCTCCAGTGGAGAAGTTCAGATAGGCTTTACCAGAAGGGAACATTTGAGAATATTCTAGAATGATGGAAATATTCTATGCCTTCACTGGGGTGTAGATCACATGGGTACACATATTTTTCAAAACCCACCAAGTTGAGATCTATGCAAGCTGGATATGGTGGCTTACACCTGCTATCCCAGCCACTCTAGGAGGCTAAGGCAGGAGGATTGAGGGTTTGAATATTGACTTATCAATTGCCTCTATCAAAATAAACTGCAAAAAATGGCTGAGGATGTGATGAAATGTTCAATCTCCAGTGTGTTAAGAAAAACAAAATCTATGCAGTTCACTTTATGTGAATTAATCCTCCATTTAAAATAGTTTTCAAATTAGATACTATTTTTGAGTACCAAAGTTGGAGGATATATTTTTAATTACATTTTTCCAAGTTGATGGGGGAGCAATAAGACATTTACTCTCATGCTCTGCCGGTAAACAGCAAAAACAAACTCCAAAGACTCCATTACCTTCTGATGTTTTGAAAATGCATAATATAAATATAATACATGCTCTCAATTTCAACTAATTATAATATTTCACTCACCGCCCCTCTGCTGTGCTAGGGATGAGACTCCAGCTCCCTTTCTCAGACTACTACGCCTGGACCTATATTTAGCCCCACTGTTTAAGGTAGTTTTGAATAGAGATGCCACCTTGACGCAATCTCAGCTGTCATTTCATACTTCCCCACAACCAGAAAGGAGCTGTCTTTGCCTCAAGCAAAGATGAAAAGGACAGAGAAAATGAGATTATTATCTCTGGAAATCTCTTTAGGACCAGGCAGTTTCTTCTTCAGAAAGGAATGCATGACTCATCTCATCATCCAAGAGCTCTTTCAAATGCCAGAGAAAAATCTCTCTTCCCAATTACCAAGCTGTGTTGAGCCCCTTCCTCCTGCTCAAAAGCTAAGAGTCCCTGAGCAGCCATTCATAGCTGTCACTAGGTGGTCCATGGAAGTCCATGCCTATGCTGGTGCTCAGACACAGCCCCCTGACTGCTGGAGGTCAGGGGTTAACAGAAGAGCTGGCAATGCCACGAAGACAGAAAGAGGAGGAAATGGTGACCCAGCACCCCCGGCACCAGCTCTCTGCAGCAGTCCCCATCTGTCACTAGGTGTGGGCCTTTGCTTTGGGAGGTCAGCAGGTAAATCTCTCTCGTTGTCTTCATCAGTGTTTCATTTCTCCTTGGGTCCTGCATTTTGCCCATGTTCCAAGACTTCGCCTGAGAATGAGATTAAGGGCAGTGGACTAATTAATCTGGCAGGAGAAATTTCAAAGCAGTCAAAAGCAGGCTGTGGCATGGCTGCTGTTGTGAGCTTTTAGCCATATCTATGTTGAAAATCAAGAACAGAGAGGCCAGCAGGGTGGTTTAAAATGTTGTGAGTTTGGCCAGAAAGAAAGCTCCAGTAAAGCTGTGGACTGCAAAGATAGATAGTGCTGAGGAGGTGTTGATTGTTGAGAAGGAAGGAACAGGAGAACAGAAAAGATGGCTTGAGGGCATCACAAGAAGCAGCAAGTAGCCACCCTTTGCAGCTTCAAAACTGCAAAAGTAAAAGACTTTGCTCTGAGAAGAAAGCTGCAGAGCACCATGCTCCAGAATGGCAGTGGCCACATCAGGTTCCAGAATGACAGCAACATAGAACATTTGTTCCTCAGAATTGGATTGACAGTGCTTAGTGATCCAGGCACTCAACCTCTGCAGCCAAGATAGAAGGAAGCCTGGCTAATGCTCCAGCTGGCAGCAGACCTTGGCATCATCCACATGGTGCTGTTTTTAGGTACATGCAGAATGCAAGAGTTATGGGGTTAAAAAGGCTTCCGCTTGAATTTCAGAAGGCCTGGGAGGCCAGGTAGCATGCTCCTGAGAGAACAGGGTGGAACTGTGAGCATGAAGCTGAAGGTGCAGCGGAGACCCCAGAAATTTGGAAAAGCCAGGAATGTGGATCATCGAAGGAAAGCTACAAAGAGGGAGCAAAGCACACCTAAGAAAGAAGCTGTGGGAGCTGTAAGCACCAGAAGTGCCATAGGGGTGGAGTCACTGAAGTCCTTTGAAGATCACAATGTACCACAGATTGCTTCAAATGCTGGTTATGGAACTATAGGACTTGTTTACTCTCCTGGGTTTTTGACTTGCTTTGGTCCCTATCCTTTATATTCCTATTTGTAACTTTTGGAATGAAAATGTTTATTTTGTGCCACTGCATATTGGAAGTGTCTAACTTTTTATTTATACAGGGGCTTGCGGCTAAGAGTTTGCCTTACATCTCAGAGGAGACTCAGGACTTGGACTTTTCAGCAATGCTGAGACTGTTAGGACTTTGGCAATTCTTGCAGATGGACTAAATGCCTTTTGCATAAAAGGATGTGCATGAGTTTTGGGGGAACCAGGGTGAAATATTATAGTTCTAAAGTAGTGTAATGTTGATAGACTTAATACTGATTCTTAAGGATTGTTATTATATTGTGTTATTATGTTGAAGTTGTCAAATGGTAAGAATAAGCATCACCCATACAGACACACACAGAAGCTAAGAGAGTTGTACTACTCACCTCCATTGCTTTATTGAAAGGAACAGTTAATGTCTAATCACTTGATCAATCTTACATGACTACATTTGCTTAGCTGAGTAACCAATTTGAAGATAACAATATGTATTAAAACAACCATTGGAATTTCCTATCACCTTGTCTGAAATTCTGTATTGCTTGTATTGTCTGGGTGTTGTTTTGTTTATGCTGTTTGTTTGTTAATCTGTTGTCATTCTTTTATCTTTAAAAAAAGTTTAAGTGACTCAGCGGGGGCCAGGGTCCCCACTTCATAAACATCCTGCGCCTGTGTAAGAGGAGGGCATAGAGACAGTGTAAGTGCTACACCCACCCTCGGGGGTGGTAGCCTGCTTACAATGTAAAGGAGGATAAAGAGGCTTGCTTCTTCACCTTCTGCTCTTATTGCTTTTGCTGTCTTCTGCTGCATTGAACTGTTGCCCCTCACCATGCCACCCTGCCTTGGAGCCAGCTGATTTTGGACTGAAACCTCTACCAACTGTGAGTGAAATGAAACTTTTCTTCCTTAATTTTGGGTGTTGAGTATTTTGTCTCAGCAAGAGAAAAGTAACCAAGGCATCGTTCCTCCCTTCCTTCTCTGCTAGATGGGTTCGGGCTCTGGCTGTTGATTCTCTACCCATTTGTCTTTCCTACCCTGACCTAGCTGAGACCCACAGTTGTACTTGAAGATTATCTCATTTAGCACAGTGCCCTCTGTTCAACTCTCCCAAAGTTGTAAATTTACCCTTTAATACAACCATTTAAAAAAATTTTGGTTACAATTTTTTCACTATAACCACAACACATTCTTTTCCTGAATTTTGAAAATCAAGTAACCATAACAACAAAATGTACCCTGTCATGCTGTCAGGCTGGAAAGATACTGTCTGTTCATTCCTCTGGGGAGGTACAGCTTTCTGGAATCTTATGGGACAGGAAAAAGATGGGAAGTGACAAACCACAGAGCATCCTCAGCCTATGCTGGCCTTACTATCCAGTCACAAGCAAATATCTACACAGAGCAGAGACTATCTACCTGCTCTAATATAATTCAAAGTCTTCTGCCAGTCTTTTTCCTCTTTTTTCCAGAGTCACTGCAACTGAGCTACAGTATAGACAACTTTGCACTCTGACTTCTCAAATTTTCTCTTAAAATTATGTAGATCATAAATATTTCATTTTTGCAATGTAATCCTGTGTTATTGCTCTCAACTGGAGTATGTCTAATTTTCTTAACATTTTCCTCTTATAGATGCTAATTGTTTCTAATTTTTAACTAACATTTGCTGTTTACTCTCTAGTGGATTTGGGATTCTACAGGGGAAATAGAGAAGCCATGAAATGACCACAGTCCACACCAGCCAGCCAGTCCTGAGTGGGCCTCTTGGCCCAGCAAGAGTACTAATCATGAGCTTTTCTCTTGTGAACAGTATCTACAACCAGACAAGTTACTGTGTCACTGCAATAGTCTGTGTTCTGCTGCTATAATGAAATGCATGAGGTTTGGAGACTTGTAAAGAAAAGAGGTTTGGGAAGCTGAAAATCCAAATGGCATGGCACCAGTTCTCTCAAGGACCTGTAGGCTACATCACCTCATAGCAAGTGGCTTTCTGGTAGGAGAACCTGTAGGAGAAAGGGATCACACAGAAGACAGGAAGCCAGAGACCGGGGTGGGGGACAGTCACAAGCTCCCCACCAGGCCCTCCCAGTAACTTCGCCACAGGAAGGGCCGCGTGACCAACGCACAAACTGTGGAGGGACACACCACAGCAAGGAATCCACCCAGAAACGCAGACCTTTTACAGGAAGCTTCCTTGACCCAGCTGAGCTGTTCCCAAGCAACACCCATCCCCATTCCTGCTGCTGGTGGGCCTGTCACATCCCACTGGGTGGGCTCTGAGCCAGTGATTGCCACCAGGTGGCAATGAGACTGAGTCTGAGACTAGGCAAGCAGCTGTGGGGCAGCTGGGTCAGAGCTGCTGGGGCCCAGTGTCACCATACAGCTGAGCAGGGCCAGTTCCCGGGCCTCTTCAAAGCTGACTCTTCACCAGCAAAATGGGTCTGATAAAGTCCTGTGGGAACTGCAGTGGAAGCCAAATAAGCCATAGAGGGCCTGCCCCTGCTCCACTCTTGGCCCCTTACGGAAGTGAACTCAGGGCATCATCGTTTACCTACCTTAATATGAAACAGAGTGGGACAGAATGAAGTCCACAATCAAAACCAAGCAGGAGACCAGGACAAACAGACCTTAATCTGCTGCACCCCAGCCTGGGTCTTCCTAGGCCACCCGTGCCACCCAGGCTGCCCACAGCCACCTATCCTCTTAACTATTCCTTTTGCTTTATCTTTGATATAGGGTCTCACTATGTAATCCAGGCTGGCATTGAACTCACTACATAGCCTACCCTGGCCTCGAATGCACAAGGATCCTCCTGCCTCAGCCTGCCCAGTGCTGCAGCACCACTCCAGGCTCTCTTTGCCTTTTGGACCTGGCAGTCTCTCCTGCACCATAAGCTCAACATGGCTTCCAGTTAGCCATCCCCCGAAACTGCAACCCCCAGACCCTGCAGGCCTGTGTCTCCAGGATGACCCGGAGTTACTGTTCACAGTGAAAATTTCTAATCCTTAGGGAAAAGTAAAAAGGGTAAAACCTTAAGAACGCAAAGTCCACGTGTTGGCATTCCAGATGAACACAAACTGCCTAGAAATGCGAGGGTCCTGGAGAGCAAGCCAGATCACCAACAGCAGTGTGAGTTAGACTTCTGAGCCACTGGGCTGTACCCTAGTGCTTCCTGCGAAGGCTGTGGCGCTCTGGGCCCCCGCTCATATCCACAGGGACATGCACGGGCTGTCGGGTTCCGCTGCTGCTCCTGGGGTTCTGAGCTTGCTTTTGGTTTGAAATTTTACCAGACTAAAAACCTGAGTTTCAATGGGCTGGGGTCTGCAGGTGGAAGATAGCCTCCCTTAGGGCCGAGGTCAGCTAAGCCCTTAAGCTGCCCTCTCGGGCAGCCCTGCTGGGCCCCAGTCCCCTGCCAGCCGGACTGAGTTTGCACCCCCTGCAGGCGGCGACTGGGAAATGAGCCCCGGGCTTGCTCGGCCGTCCCTCCCCCAGGACCCCTCCTGGGGCCCGCGGGGACCATGCGGTGTGGCCAGTGGATGTGCACAGGCGAACCGTTTCCCTGCTCCTTTCTCGGGGTGGGGGCTCCGCATCTCCTTCCCCAGCCCTGTTTCTTGGATCGGTCCTTATCCAAGTGCCCCGCGCTGCGCAAACTGCTGCGCAAGAACACATGCTCCAAGGATCTCAGGGAATAGATAAACAGGTTGCTGTGCACCTTTCTCCTCTGGGTTGTTCTAAGTGTGTTACGTGGGGTCTGAGGCTCGGGCCGGGGACCACACGAGCCAGGATCTGGGCACGAGGATGCAGCGCCACGGAGTCCCCCATTAGCTTGCCACGCGGGGCCTCGCCCCCTCCCCTCCTCTCTTCCTCTCCTCTCCCCTCCCCTCCGTTCCCCTCTCCTTCCTTTCCCTCCCTTCCCCTCCTGTCCCGACCGGTCCGGCGCGCGCCGCTGTCGCCCCCCAGCGGCTGAGCACTTCGCCGCGGGAGCCGGCGTGGGGGTGGCTCGGCACAGGCAGCCGGCAGCTCCGCCCCGCACCCCCCCTCGCGGCCCGCGTGCCGCCCCCTCCGCGCCGCTCTTCGCTCAGACGGAGCCGCCGCCTCTGCAATGTCAGCAGGCGCAGCGGCGGCGACGAGAGAGGTAGCGGTCCGGGCCCCGCTCTAGCCGGCTGCACGGCACGGCCCGGCCCGGCGGGCGCGCAGTGCGCGAGCCCGCGGCCCCTCGCTCCCTGCTCCGGGCGCCGGCTCTGCGCGCCCCGGCCTGGCCCGGCGCAGCGCTCGGTCTCGGGCCGGCCCGGCTGCGGCCGCGCACAAAGCACCGTGGACGCCGGGGACCTGGCTGCACCAGCCGCTCACTGCGCACCCACTCCGCACCCTCGCGGCCCTTTCGCTGCTGCCGCCAGCGCCCGAGCCGTCCGAGCCGCTGCGCCAAGGCCCCCGGCGCCAGGAGTGGCCCTCGCCGCGCGCGCTGAGGGGTCGCCGCTCGCCGCCGCCCCGCGCGCTAAGGGGACGGGAGCCCGGGGCAGCCCCGCGCCGGTCCGCGCCTAAGATGGCCACGCTGCTCCGCAAGATCGGGCTCATCCGCCTGCACAACCGGGACACCGAGGACCCCAAGCACCACCACAACCATCGCGGCGGCGGCGGCCAGCAGAGCGCGTCGCTGCGCGGCAAAGGCGGCGCCAAGAGTGGCGGCCACAAGCAGGCACCGCACCCCGGGGGCGCGGGCGACGTCAGCCCCGGGCCCGGCAAGGGCAAGGGCAAGCGCGCTGCGGAGCTGGCCCCTCGCGACAAACAGCCGACGCCGCCGGGCGCCGCGGGCGCGGCGGGGGCCTCGGGCGTAGGGGGCCCCCGGGAACGGGCGGCGGGCGCCAGGGCGGGGCCCGGGCCCGCGGTGGCTGCGGCGGCGACGGCGACGGCGGGCGGCAGCTTGGTGCCCGCGGCGCGGCAGCAACACTGCACGCAGGTGCGCAGCCGGCGACTCATGAAGGAGCTGCAGGACATCGCGCGCCTCAGCGACCGCTTCATCTCGGTGGAGCTGGTGGACGAGAGCCTCTTCGACTGGAACGTGAAGCTGCACCAGGTGGACAAGGACTCGGTGCTGTGGCAGGACATGAAGGAGACCAACACGGAGTTCATCTTGCTGAACCTCACCTTCCCCGACAACTTCCCCTTCTCGCCGCCCTTCATGCGGGTGCTCAGCCCGCGCCTGGAGAACGGCTATGTGCTGGACGGCGGCGCCATCTGCATGGAGCTGCTCACGCCGCGCGGCTGGTCCAGCGCCTACACCGTGGAGGCTGTCATGCGCCAGTTCGCCGCCAGCCTGGTCAAGGGCCAGGTAAGGGGACGCCAAGGCTGAGCCGGGGCTGGGGCCGGGGTGCTGCATGGCCAGGCGGGCGCACCTGCAGGGCGGGAGGGCGAGGGCGAGCCCCTCCCATCCGGCCTCCTTAGGTCCCGGCTGCGAGGGTGAGGCGGGCGCTGGGCGCAGACCTCGGTCCGGGGCGCCTGCTTCTTCTCCAATGGGCTGCTTCCTTCCCTTGCTTCTCCCCATGGTCCCTGCGGGTCCCAGCCTGGCTCTGGTGTTGTCCCTGGGCACACTAGTGTGTCCGTTCTCTCTCCAGGTCTGTCTGTCCTCCCTCTCTCTCTCTCCTCTCTCCAATATTCTCTTCCCCGGGATTCTCCGCCTGACCTTCTGTTTCCTACCCGCTCCCACCTTCCATCCCCTGGTCCCTCTGGCTGTCCCTTCTCCAACCCTACAGGGTACCCCACTCTCTTGGTCCCTCTTCTCTCTACCCCCACGGCCGCAGCCCGCCTCCTGGCCTGCAGTCTCTGAGGGTGGGAACTTCGTGTGGATCAGCATCTAAGTGTCCACCCTAGTCTCTAGTCTCTCTGTCTCCGTCTCTCTATCTCTCTCTCATACACAAAGACACACACACACACACACACACACACACACACACACACACACACACACACACACAGGTTTCCCCTGTAGACCTCTGGGGGCCAGCTCCCTGCTGTGAGCTCTCTCCCCTGTGCCGTTCTGTGAGGTGAGAACTGTGCTCTTGAGAAACCCCTCCAGAGAGGCGGAGGGGGTGGTTAGGCGCTTCTGTGAGCACCAAGGCCAGACTCCATCCAGGTGTTAGGGCCTCCCTGGAGGCTGTCCTTCCTGCTGGGTACCTGACTCCTCCTGGGTAGTCATCTCTGTCGTGGAGGCCAGGGCTTGGTCTCTTTCTGACCCTGTGTCTTCCTTTTGTTTCCGTGTCCCCTGGGGCAGGGGCATTTATTTGGGCTACAGATTTTAAGTGAATACCTAGCGGAAGGCTGAGCAGGTCAGTGAGTCTTCTCACCTACTGCACCAGGGAGCAGCTTTAGGGAAAAAATACCCCAGAGTCTGAGTATCAGAGAGTCGTGAATGAACGCATTCTCCGGGGTGCGTCCTGCCTGGCTGCAGGCTGGGGCCTGATGGTTTTATCTTCCTGTGTGTTCCACACTGTGTTCAAATTCTGTGTTGTTCTGCTCAGTACTAAACCTTTTGAAATTCCATTTCTGTATGAGTGCCTTTAAGTTATAAAAAACCGTTGTTTTCTTTAAGACACCCAGAATGATCTCCATTTGGTCTTTTTGCGGGCAGCTTATCAGAAGTCGTCAGACCCTCCCCTGATGGCCTCTGCTCCTTTCCCTGCAGAATGCTTCACGCTAATCAAATCATGCTTGTTCTACCAATTTCGGCAGCAGTAGAACCCCTGGGATCCCAAACAAGTAGCCTCCTCATGTTCACAGGGCAGGTCACTTCATTCTGGAGCTGTTCTGCCAGCCCATGTTTTCTAGGGTTTGGGTTTTGTATGTTTCTTGGGTCAGCAGTGGGATGGATGTGATGGCTCTGGGAAGACGCCTTCAGCTGGGGGAAGGCTTTAATGTCACTGGCCCCTTCCTCACACGCGTGAAAGACTGGCTCTAGAAGAAGGCCAGTGGGATTGAACACAAGCTGGGGGCGGGAGGGTCTCAGTTGAATTTTTCAGACAGGTCTTATTTAAATGATGTGGTTTAAATGATGTGGAAGAACATGCCCCTGAAATGCCTTGGTTATTTGCTCCTTGAACTGTTGGACCAAGAACTCTTTGGAGTAGACTATCACTGTTTCTTGTTCTTCGTGACAAAGGTGACTTCGGGGTGGAGGAAGAGGAGTATAGCTTTGCCTTTTAGAGCCACAGAATCACAGCATTTTAAACTTGCAAGAGGTCTTAGACTACATCATCTATTCTGGAAGACTTGGGGGAATACATATGTTAAATGAAAAATGAGAATGTTGTTTTGTAAAGAGACCTTTTCAGGAAATTAAACATCTTTCCATTTTTACGTGAATGCCATGAATAACAGCAGTCCCACTGGTACCTGTACACTTCCATTGAAATGGACAGCTCTTGGGGTGTATATTCCAAAATCAAAAGCCATGCATTCATTTTGTAAGGGGAGAGACCTCATCACTGAAAACAATTATCAACATATTTATTAATTGGGTAAAAAATATTAATTGGACTCAGTTCCTTCCATCTACCTACTAGATGTCTGAAATGATGGCAAAAGCTCAGCACTTCATTTAAACACAATTCAGGTACTTCATATTTCCTGTGCTGGTTTGAACATAGAGTTCTCCAAAAGAGAGTGATGTATGACACACATAAAATATTCAAAATGCAATGAAAGAATTGAAGAAATGAGTAGTCATTAATGTTTCAGGGTTCTGTGCATGGGAGGATCTGGTAGTGTTTCAGGTAACCCAAGCATTATTCTGCCTTTTCATCCTTTGGCAAATTCATGACTCACAAGTTGCTTGGTGCCCATACAGTAGTTACCAAATTATTTCCACGGTTAAAAGTAATGTGCTTTGGAAAAGCAATCAAAATACCTGATTAGATATTCAAAGAGAACCAGGAGCGCTGCCAGACCAATAATTACCTTAAAAGAGAGAGTTGTTCCAGTTATGTGACTCTTGGGATTTCTTTTTTAGGATTCATTTTCTTAAGCTGTGAAGTTTGAAAAGGTTTGTTTGCCTCTTTCAAAGGGGAAGGCACTCCCTGCTTGGCTCAACTTCCTGAGTGGAAGGGATACTGCCACTGCACCTTTAGAGAAACCGCAGAACAATTTTAATCATTCTACATGGAACATTATAAAAATAAATGCTTAGCAGTTTTGTACACAAAATCAAAAGTTGAAGTTTATTACGTTATAAAAAATACAGTGAATTCATGAGGATTTTACCTGACGAATATGTATCGTGTTAAAATTGGCATCATGATGCATTATGAATTGTGGTTGTTTAAAATGAATATATAAATGACTTGTATGATATATTCCTTATAGAAATGGAAACATAAGTCTCTGGCCTGTTTGCCTATGACTACATTCCCTTTTAATTAGATAGAGATATTGTCGGTAGCCCTTTTAGTTCACTAGTTGCATGAGAAATTCTTGGACCTTTAAAATGAACCAGTAAAACTGTTGAAAGTATACCTGCAGGGAATTGTTGCCTTATTGAGCCAAAAGAATATAGTGTATAGCTCCTGCTTGGGACATTTGACACACAAAGCTGTGAGATGGGGCTGGAGGTACAGCTCACCAATAGAGAGCTTACCTAGCACTTGCAAAGCCCTGGGTTCAATACCCAGTACCGGGGGGGTGGGAGGGGAAAGGCAGTAAAATTTTTGTCTGGAAACTAAAGGGAACTGTAACACCAGCTCAGTGCTTGCATTAGTCCACAGCATAACCTACAAAAACTGGTTTTGTGAGATGCAAGTAGACGAACTAGCACAGATGGAGCAGAGCTCTGGCCGGGAGGTGCCTGGGTTCGCTGGCGTCCCCCCAGGGGTGGAGGCTGATAGTTGCACCAGTGCCCAGCGGCCTACTCTGCAACTGTGTGAGCAGCAGGGTCCAAAAAAGCCACTGCAGTGTGCACTGACTCGGGGCTTTGCTTTCACACCTGCACACCTCCTGAGTGCCCCCCTTTTTAATTAATTGCACATCGCTGGTGGTGGAGAACCAGATGGCAGCTCAATGCCAGTTCCTTGCGCTGTAGAACAAGCTATACAGCCTGGCGTGGGCACGAAGGTGATGGGAGCATTGACAGTAGTAGCTCATCTTCCTGCAAGCTGAGGGTCAGCCCTGGGCCGGGAGCCGCTGCCCTGGAGCTGCATGTCCGCAGTGGTCTGCTCTTCCCACAGCACTGTCCAGGGGAAGAAACTGTACGCTGCAACCTCAGGTCCTGACTATGGCTTCACATTCTCAAAACAGCTCGTGAATGGCTGGGCTCCTAAAACCCAACAGCGGGAGCAGCACTCTTGGGAAGGAGCTGTCTGCCACCTGGGCAACTGCTGCTTCCTGGCAGCTGCTTATTCACGGTGACCTGTGTGATAATCATTACATCCGCAAAGAAGAGACCCACAGCAGTGGTCACAGAATTACAGCACCAAGCTGTCCCCAAGTCTTAGTGTTTGAATTGAGATTGGTTTGCAATTGTGGGACAGTGATGGTTGCCCAGCGGCACTTGCTTGTGGGATTTCACTGATGAATGAAACTGGTGGATGTAGCACTTGAGCCTGCTGGTTGTGTGCCAGTGAAGTGTTGTTCAGCGGTGTCCAAAAACGAGGTGCAGCTGAGCTCCACCTTAGCGGTGACCATGGTCGCACTAGGTGTCACCGAGCAGTGTGCTGGTGCAGGCTTGCACACATGCACACTCAGGCACACATGCAAATGTAAGTGAAGCCCGTATTCAGAGCATCTCCTAAGGTCCTAGGCCCAGAGACAGCATTTCACTAGTGACTGAACAAGTGCCCTGCGTTATTATGGAGTGATAGAAAGGGCCAGCCCTCGGGGCTCCTAAAATCTGTGGGCTTCTACCCTGCTATAAAGAGATACAAGCAAGTTATAAACCTTCTTAGTTTGCTAGAGTTGCTGTAGGGAAGTTTCAGAGGCCGCGAGGCTTAGGTGACGCAATTTCGTGCTCTTGAGGTTCCGGAGGCGGGAGGTCCGCACTAAAGGTGTAGTGGCGCTTGTTTCCTCAGCTTTTAGGTAAAATCTCCCCCTGCATCTTTGCTTAGCCTCCACCATGTCTGTGTCCTCATCCCCTCTTATAAGGACACCCATTCAACTCTCAGGGGCACTCGGATGACCTCACTTGACTGGATCCCCTCCGGTAGCCGCTGTCTCCGTATACATCATAGTGTGGGGCACTGAGGGCTGGGGGTTTGGCTTACAAACTGGAGGAAGGAGACACGTTTCAACCTATAACCAGCACAAACCAGAGTTAATTACCCAGACCCCCTCCAGTTTCTCCAGAGGTCATTGCTGCTTGGAAAAGCCACATAAATAAAGCCAAGGGAAGGATGGCAAATCCTGCTAGCAGCAGCCTTCAGCAGAGAAGTGCACGTATTTAGAGGGGATCTGGGGAACCCAGAGTGTAAACAGTGCTAGCCAGGAAGTGGGCACCGCCATCTGATTCACCCAAAGAGACACTGGTTTTGGTTCTTATGAGTCATTGTGTTGTTCTGCCCTACGAATGAGGGGAACAGGGATAATTACCACCAGTGATGACTCTGCAGCTCGAGGTATTGATATCCCTGACTGTTGGGCGAAAAAATAGCTACTTGTTCTGCCATCAAGTAGGACAGGCTGGAGGACACAGACAGGACTCTGCATCCTAAAATAGCCCCACGCCAACAGGGAGAGCTTCAGGGAGCGCTCTAGGTTCCTGGGACAGTTTATAACAGGAGCCACTACTTCAGCCCCAGCGTGACGTGAGAGCCTGTACTCACAAGCAGAGGATGCACATGTGTTGCTGTTCACTCTTCTGACTTACATGATGAGAGAGTTTTGTTTTCCTTTGGAAGGGACAGGTAGGTTGATGGCTGTCATTCAAGAGGATGCAGCCCCATGAAAGAGCAAGGTGAAGTTCTTAGGGTAGCCTGATGCCTACATTGGTTGCCTCCCTTCTCATCACCAGAAAGTGACCTACCTGGACCTAGGTTCACGGCTCCCTAGTACTGTGTTGGAATCAGGCAAACTGGCTCTCATGTTAATAATGACTTACCAGAAAACCCAGGCTCTGGTAGTAGGTTCTTTAGGGCACATTTCAGATCTCCTTGAATCATACAGAGGTGATCAAAAGATGGTGAATGTTCAAATTTAAAAATTTATTACAGCAAAATACACATTTCCATTAATCCTCCCACGGTGCCCCTCTCTGCAAACATAGCCATCACATCATTCTTTCCACTTTCTGAAGCAGTTCTGGAAGTTGTCTTTTGCAAGTGTTTTTATCAGGTGTGATCAAAAACACAGTGAATGCTGCTACCAATGCAAGTCAACAGAAAGGCAGCTCTTAAAATCCTTACTGCGCCTTCGTGCCTTGTTCCCCATACGTGGTACTGTGTAACTTACGGCTCTTCCAAAATGTCAGTGACCATTAAAGGTCAATGTTTTTAATCAGTTCAAGACATGGAGGCAGCAAACACAGCACAGCTTAAAGACACTCATAAGAGGGGTCCCCAGAGCTGTTTCAAAAAGCAGCAAGGTGATGATGGGTAAGTGTGTTCCAAGTGCGGGGGTGTTGAGGGGAATTAATGGCAATATGTCTTTTGCTGTAATAAAATTTTAAAAATACAAACACAGTGTATTTCAGTCAGACTACTAGAGTCTGCCATGAAGGATGTGTTGCTGAGGCAGAGTGGCATGAGGTGATCCCAGGGGCCATGTTGGTCTCCCTCTCTGCTGGGGGCTCCTGGTTCCGGTGGGAAAGTAGATGCCCAGGGAGCCTGTAACCTATTGTGGTGCCAGGCTGGCAGAACATCTGAGCCCATGGTCAGACTCAGACTCCAGCAGAGGCTAAGTGGGAAGCTCTTCTGTGGTTCTGATGGGCAAAGCCATCCTGAGCCATTCCTGGTCCAAGGATACAGCCTCTGCCACCAGCAACCCCCACCATGAGCTTTGGGGGTGGTGGGGACCCACCTGGGCTGCATTCACTGCCCTAGGTCAATTCTGCCTCAGCCCCTGGAAGCCCCAGCTGTGTAGAGAAGGCTATTTTAAGTCCTGCCAAGTCCTGCCTGACCCAGGACGACTTCCACAGACCCAGAGGGGAGATTATCCCTGACAAATAAAATGTGCTCAAGACAGTTCTCTCACCCCTCAATGAGACGCCATGGAGGTCGGGAGTGGGGACTGTATAGACCTGCAGATGATTCAGTGGTGAGCACAGCTTACTCCAGTACTTGCTCCAGAGCAAGGCTGGGAGGCAAGAGTGGCAGAGAAGATGCAGTAAGGTACCTGCGAGGCAGAGCTTGCTCAGAGGGATAGTGCATGGCCTACTCAAGTTTGTGTTTGCGATTACGTGTGGTAACTGTGGGGAAGCATCGGTGCATTGTCTATCACAGACCTCACAACTAACAGTGCTTTGGGTATGGGTTGGGGATTTGTCCAAAGTGAGGCCCTTTGGCACCATCCTCAGAGAGGAGATCTGCTGAAGGGTGGCCAAGGCTTGACTTTGACACAGAGTTCAGCCAGTCCTTCTGAGCAGGATTTCATTGCTGTTAAATGGAAGATCAGACATTTCTTAGAGCCCACCAAGGAGCCTTTGAATGTGAAATTCTCGCAGTAATGACTCTGCCACCCTGCTGGGTAAGTCAGCATCCTGAGACTTCGCTGTTTTTAACCCCGGGCACTCACAGCCTTCATGCAGTCACTCAGCACCATTGCTGGGAGGCTGACATGACGGGGCGCTAGAGCCATGTGACTCTTGGGACTCCATGGCGACTCTCCCCCACTCTGTGTTGTCCCAGGTTCTTGCCTTGGACCCCGAACTCTGTGAGGCTAGGAGAGTAGCTGAGCAAGGAGCTTGAGGACCCCAGATTGGGAAAGCCGCGATGGGACCAGTAGGGGCACAGGGCAGACAAGGGGGCTGGCGTGGCTGCAGGGTGCCCTTGCCGAGAGCAGCAGGCCAGCATTCCCAGGTGCGTAAGTGGGAGGGGTCGTCTGCGCAACCTCTGGTCCTGGCCCTGCGCTGCAGCCACACCCACCTGGTCTCCTGCTCCTTGCTGCTACTATAGAGACCGCCCCATCTCCCAGTCCCTCTCTCACCAGCCCAGCCTGCCTGGAACTTCTTCCTGGCCCAGTGCTCCAGACGAGCATCCTGCCACCCACACCCTGCCAAGATTCCCAGCTCTTCTGCAAACAGCCCCTCAGTCTCTCCTCCAGTCCAAGTGGTGCCTTCTCCTCTTACCTTCTGCATCACTGGAAACATTCGTTGCTGTGTCTTTCTAGGTTGGCTTACATACCTACCCCTGTAGCTTCCCTCCACTGTGTGCCCCCAGTGACTGTGCTTGTGGTGATGTCTGTTTATCTGCATACCAGGCCCTCGCCCTGCCCTTCCTGCAGAGCAACGTAAGAGTTGGGGACATGCAGCAGGTGTTTTCTATGGATCACTCTATTAAATCCATGCAGCAACCCAGGAGGCGAGTGTTGTGGCCATTCCTATTTTGCAGATGAGAAACTGAGGTCACCAGAGCTCGAGTCCTATGCCTCATGGGTACAGAGGTGCAGAGTGGAGCAACCACAGACAGCGCTATACCGTGAGCCACGGAGTTGGCAAACATAGCCACCCACCAGGGACTGCTTGTAGCTGGTCATTCGCCCAGGAGCATATGAGTGTGCTTTGCAGCTGCCTAGAGCTTGCTTTAGCTACGACACTCAGAACTGATCCATTGGAAATGACATGTGAGGTCCTGAATTCTCAGCAAGGTTGGCCCAATATACCCATCCAAATTTCCCATTAGCTTGTTGCATCTATTGTGTGAGGCAGAAGAATGTCTTCGTTTTTTAAACTGTAGGGGAAAGATAATTATTGCTGTTTTATTTCTTCTATATACAAAAGAGAAAGGCATTTTAAAGATTCTGAAAATAACTCAAGGGGCTGGGGATGTGGCTCAGCGGTAGAGCTCTTGCCTTGCATGCACAAGGCCCAGTTCAATTCTGAGCACCACATGCATTAAAAAAACCAATAATAACAATAATAATAAAAAGAAAATAACCAAGGAAGAAGTGCTTTTTGAATGTGATTATTACATGGGCAAAATCACTCCAATTGAAGCGATTAGTACTTTAGAAATAATTTCTGTAAAATAAATACCAGTTCTCCACCACGGTATTTCCAGTGAGTTTCTTGATGAGGACAGTGAGCTGTGCTCAAGCATGGACCCAATTCCGCTCACAGTGGAAATATTCTCCATCTCCATGGGAGTTAAGGGGAACAGCCCCAGAAAAATACCGTGAGAGCACTTCCCACTTTCTGATCTTGAAGATCGACATTTCTAGAAGTTAATGTGGAATTGAGAGGATTTATATGTGCCGGTGACAGGAACTTGGATGTTTTGTGCACGCAGTTGTTAGGGGGGTTGTTTTAGCTTCCCTGACGTGTGTGTGTGAGGGTGATGTCCAAGTGTCAGGCTAGGAGCACATGTTGCTTCCTATGATAGGACAGCCAGGAATTCAGTAGAACCATATGAGATAAATATTAATTGCTGCAAGGATCAGTTTGTGCTGGGTTCCTGGGTGGTTAGTGACCAAATCTATTCCCCTCTGATTCCTGGCCAGGGAAAAATAGAAATAAATATTAGGGAGGAAACTTTCCTGGAGCTAAATTTGTTACAAGCTGACATTAATTGCAAGTAGTGGAATGTTATAAGTCTTTACAATGTTACTTTTTAAGAGTCATTAAAATATTACATGAATCACAAGTTCTTTAGCTTCCCTTTGTGCAGAGCTGACACTTGTTCATCTAAGCGGTCCCTGCAGCCTAGGCGGTCCCTGTGTCTGAGCACACGCTGTGGGCCAGAGCTTGTCACCTCCGCTCCCACCCTGCCGTCCTCCCGATCCGCTCCTCTCCTCCTCCTCCCTGTTCCCTCCTTCTCCTCTTCTTTCTCTCCTGTCCTTCCTCCCTCTTCCCTGCTTTGCTCTCCCCTTCTCTTCCCCTCTCACAAGGAAGGTGAAGGACAGGACAGGATGCCCCAGGAATGCCCTTCATCCCCTGTGGGTGCCACCAGGGATGAGGGTGCCGGGAGACCAGAGAGCCTGTTGGAGACCCACTGCTAGAATGTAGCTTGGTAAACACCATAGCGCTCTCATTATAAGGACCAAACTTATAAAATGATGTAAAGGACTTTGTCATAATTCATAAATGAAGCTAACCTAATAAAAAGTGAGCTCAAACTCTATCAAATTGAATTAGGGTGGTGATTGTATTAGCGATGCTTTTGGAAGGGCATCCTGGCATCCGCCTTTTTACTAATAAGAGAGATGGAGTCTCTTACTGGTTATTCCTGAAGATCAAAGAACAGGAGATCCCCGGAGCCCTGCCTGCTGCGCCTGACCCTGAGAATCCCACCTCCTCGGAATAACGCTTTTCAGAGTACAAGATGCAGTCCACAGGGTTTCAAAGGAAACCATAGGCTTAATACAGTTACCATGTTTTTAAAACTGTGATGACTGAAACATGAAATGAAAAACAGTAACCCATAAGTACCCAGACTAAGAAACATATCCCATAGTTCTCCTAATCCAGCAGTAACAGGCATCAATGAAATTTCCAAAACACCGCAGGTGGGATGTGAGTTTTTAAAAATCTGGGATTTCGGATGGTGACGAAGTCAAGCATTGGTTTGACTTATTCAGTACCAATTAAAGAACATGCTGCACTGCAGCTAAAGGCCACAAGAAATGAAAACACTTTTCCACCCGAATTTATAAATCCTGGGGAATCACACAGGCCTGGGGTGATGAGCTGCAGGAACCCCAGGGTCTCCACACAATGCTGTCTTGGGGAAGATTGCAATGCTGATTGCTTATCCAGCAAAGGCTCACCAGACGCTTTGGAATGAGGCTTGGGTGAGTTCTGCCCTGCTTGCATAGACTGGGATAGAGGCATTGAGTGGGAGGAGGGAGGCACTGGCCTCTGGCCCCCTGAGCAGAAAGATAGGGAGCCAAGCCCTACTACACAGGGGCATCATGCTACTCAGAAAATGTGCTCACCTGGAAGGGAGGAAGGCACCACAGATGTGCCTCCTTTTAAGGAAGTAGAATGTTTGCTGAAATAAAGACCAAAATAAAAAATAGTGGCCAAGATCCAACACCGCATTTACATGTAACATCCATTATGCAGAGGAGTCTGCCTTCATGAGTGTATTTCACGACCACGTTGACATCCAGTTAGATCTATTTTCTCTGTTTATACCACAATTTTATAAATATTCCCAAGACACTCAAGATAGCTCCCATTCTGCCTTCTTTTTTTAAACTGCCAAGTTTCATGTGCTCACTCCCCTTGCCTTTCCCTCTTCAGGTCATTTTGCATCTGTTGGAGCTGCTTTCTGATGATGACCATGGTCCCATGGTCCTGTTACCTCCCACAGGTGGACACCTGGGTCTTTCATCTTTTCACTGTTTGTCTTAAGAATCCTATTTCCTTAGTAGTATCTTTAAGTTATAAACTTCATTTTCTCAATTGGTATAAAATTAGAAAATTATATAGAAGAATATCATTATTTAAAACATTTACCTCTTTGATTTCTAACTGCACACCAAATATCCTTGGTAATCATTATCCACTGTTGAAATTCTTTGTATTCCAAAATGCAACATCCCCTTTAAGTGGAAAAACAGGTTGATGCATCAGATTTAAAATGTTGTAGAAGGTTGTGGTTTCCAGCAGCTTCACAGGTCGCCCAGAGGGAACGTAGATTATTCCATCAAAATTGAAAGAGAACTTCACTGAAGACCACAGTGCCTTCCTGGCACTTTTAGGACGGGGCTTTTCTCTAATGACATCCAGGGAAGCCTAGTTGGTCATGCAGGAACTGTTGAAACAATTCCCCAGGAATGTCTGTGATATTAGAGATGGTAGGCTGGTGAGTCTGAGCACATTGCCAGTAAAATGCCAATACAGCGTCACCGTATCCTAACTGCTTCCTCAGCAGAGGCCCAGGACTAACTCAGGAGTGTCTCCTTGTCCCTAGGGTAGGGCTTCTGCACTGCACAGCAGCTCGACCAACTGTCTCTAGGCTTCTTCCCAAGCCTCAATGCTGGGGTTAGAATCAGCGTTCTCACAGGCAGAGGGGACTGGCACAGGCCAGATGGGTCCCCCAGGTCTGTGTGCTGTTTGCGTCCTGCTCCTGGATATTTCCCTGTGCCTTACCAGTGTTGAAATGTCAACCCCCGAGATCATTGGAAATGCAAAGGTTCTGCTGTCCTCAGTGCTCGGAGCTGGTCCTGAATCTCATTCTAAGAAGAGACTATCTTCTGCATGGAGATGGAGTCTATAGCAGTATCTGCATCAGTTTTGGGACCCAGATTGTGTTGCCATAACTACTGCTTTATGTTTGTGATGTTTTTAGCATCATAGTAGGGAAATAGAAACAGATCTACCCAGCAACTCAGACTATTTTCTCATATTTATTCGTGTCTCTTTTTCACTCTTGTTAAACACATTATTTCACTATTGTCTGATGTCTTAGTTGGGATCATGGCACCTGCCCTTTCCTAAGGGAAATCTGATGGTCCCCAATCCCCACCTTGGCTCCAACCATGCTTTCCCACTCAGAACATTTTGAGGTCTTGGGTCATGCTGGGTGTCCCAGTTCCACCAGCTGTGCCTGCTGGTCACCAAAGGACACTCCGAGTACTCAGCACTCTCCTCTGGCTTGGACAGAATGAATCCAGTAGGCTCTGCAGCAGCAGGTTGTCAGCACTTAACATAGCTCGTGTCCCTGCTAAGCAGCATAGGCTGCAAGTGCATGAGCAGAGATGACTATGGTTTAACCTCCAGGCTGTTGGGTGGTCTTCCGATCTCAGTGGCCAAGATGGGCATGCACCTCAGGGCTTGATGTTGGTCAGGACCCAACCACAAGAGACTTCTGCAAAGCAGGACCCAAAGCCTGAATGAGGGAGGAAGAGGTGAGAGACACCATGAATTGGCTGCCCTGGGAGGAGTTGCTGGGCAGATGGGCCTGTCAGAGGACCCGAGGAAGCAAAAGGCTCCCCATCACTTCACACAGTGCCCCCCAATCCCGGAGGCACTGTCTCTGCGGAATTCGGTAGAAACTTCCACACTTTTGCATTAAACTAAATTGCCCAGCAAGCTTGAGGGAAATGTTCAGATCTCCGCTGCAAAAAATGCTGACGTTTCCACTCTGAAACCTGCCGGAAAAGACTGTTTTGTAGTTTGTTTGATCTTTACAAAAATAAGAGTGATATTAGCTGGTCTTGTAAATCAAGCCCAGGTTGAGTGGATGACGGAAAGGAGTGGGCCATTTTCTATGGGCAATCTTGCCTTTCCCAGTGCACCCCTCTAAATCATTTCCCTGATATTTAGTAGTGTCCTCCACTCTCCTTACTTTTTTCTATATAACTTCTGTAAAGATCTTCACTTTCTTCATTTCTTTTCAGTCTCTTTCCTGTCACTATTTCCTATTCTCTTAAATCAGTGTGTCACAATATTTAGATGAACAGTGTTTTCAGAAATCTTTTAGAAGATTCTAGAAGGTTTTACTCTGTAATTGCATAAATGATTTTTTTTTTTTTTTTGCGGTACTGGGGATCGAACTCAGGACCCTGCGCTTGCTAGGCAGGCGCTTATTCCACTGAGCTATATCCCCAGCCCCTGCATAAATGATTTAAAAGTGATGTTTTCAGAAGCCTTGACAACATGCCACACCTCACATGTGTGATGCAGTGATTCTAAGGAAAGCCTAGGGAAAGAATATGACTTTGGGGACAACGTTGACAAGTGACCACTTGGTACAGAGAGGCATATGCTATGTTCTCAGGGACAGGGAGACATAACCCCCTTCTCGGGTGTGGACTGCATCACATGGGTGCGGGTAACTAGCGGTGTGGCAGGAGTTCCAGGAGATGGCTTGTTCCCTAGATCCCCCAAAGCGCAGATAAACTTAGTATTTGCATTGGGATTTTACACTGAAGTTTCATTCCAGAATATCTCCTGGGCCTTTTTAAAAACGGATCTAGAATCAGATAAGGTAATCACATGAGCAGAGTTGGCCAAAGCAGGCATAGTGTGCAAAGCCATCTGTAAACCAGTTGAGTAACGTTTAGTGAGCTGCAATAACGTTTAGCTTCCATAAGCATTAAAGAAAACAGTTCTCAGGCCGGGGATATAGCTCGTCGGCACAAGCACCTGCCTGGCAAGCTCAAGGTCCTGAGTTCAATTTCCAGTACCAAAACAAAACAAAAAAACCCACTTCTCTTCCCAATACCTTATGGATGCAGATTACAAAGTAACAAAAGATTTCCAAGTCCATGTGACACACACGATTCCAAAGTCAAGGTGCTGAGATGCTGTCATAAGTAGAAATGAGCACCACTCCCACAGCGGCAGTGGATGACCCAGCGCACGCCTCCACCTGTGGTTGTGGCTGTTTTGAGACCTGCCGTTCTCAGCAGAGGTGGCTGATTGCGGTAGCTGAGGGGTCTTGGCCACTGCTGGCTGAGCCCCCCGTTCCAGGAGGACAGGACGGGGTATGGGGCTCCAAGAGAGGACAAGCGGACAGCTGTCCCTGCCTCAGCTCTTCCCAGAGCTCAGAGAGGACAACACCATGGTAGCTAAGCAGCTGTGCAAGGAGGAAGGACCCTGTGCACTGGCCCTATTGGTGGGTGCTGCAGCAGCCTCAGGAGCCCAGCGAGGCATCGAATGCCTTGATGTTTGAAAAATAGACGCATTTGGACATAGGGCACAGCTATTTTCTACTCCAGGTGTCCTGATCCTTGCAGTGACCCGATTCAGAGCTCTGCCGGGCACTGTCTCTGCAGCTGAGCTGAGAAGCTAGAACTCCAGTGGACTAAGAATATCATTCTTATCCAGCTGTGGTAGTACACGCCTGTAATCCCAGCACACTGGAAGGCTGAGGCAGCAGGACCTAGAAGAATTCAAGCCCAGCCTGGGCAATTTAGCAACTCAGCAAGACCTTGTTTGAAGAAAATTTAAAAGGCATTGAGGATGTGACTCAGTGTGAAGACCCTGGGTTCAAGCGCCAGGACCAGCAAAACTATACGTGGAACTACTGCTGTCATTTTCATGGGCTGTTTCTTAATGAATATTCAGCCTGAAATTTCAGGACCAAGAAGTGCTGTAGGCAGGAATGAGATGTCTTTCCATAGGAGACAGATTTTATTTTATTTTTAGTATTTTTAAATTTTTATCAGTACGTGTTTGCAGCACCTAGTGATTGCATTCACTGTGGGGTATTAATAATTGTATAGAGCACATCTTGATGCTTCTTGCTTTTCCTCTGCTTCTCCCCCATCTCTTGGTCTCTTTCCCCTTTGCAAAAGATCTGTCGCCCTGCTTCCTATGATCTTTAGTTTTGCGCTTTCTTTTATTTATCCTCTGGAGTCTGAGAAGCCACTCATGTTTAAGCTTGTCTGTCTGATTCGTTTCAGTTAACGTTAAGGTGTCGAGGTGCATCCATTTTCCTGCAGATGATGTGTTTATCCTTCTTTATGGGACAGTTATCCAGGGTGTGTAATTACCACACTGTCTTTATCCAGGCATCTGTTTATGGACAGACTCGTAGGCTGCTTCCAAGATTTAGCTGTTACGAACTGTGCTGCTCTAACCCTGGATGTGTACACATCACTGTAATATGATATCTTTAACTCTTTCAAGAAGACACTTAGAAGGGATCTACCTGGGTTGAATGGAATCTCTACGTTAGTTTTTGAGGAATTTCCACAGAGTTCCCTAGTGGCTGCACCAGTGTAGTTCCCAGCAGTGAAGAAGGGTTCATCTTACAGCAGAAGGCTGGGCAATAAATGCAGTGTAACCGTCGCTGAGTCAGTTTCTTCAGGTCCCGGTGGTCCCCACCTGTGGCTTCTGCTCCCCAGTGCAGTGTCTGGCTGGCTGTGTCTGGGCTGCCTGGAAGGCCTCCTACTGTCCCTGCCCTGTCCTGCCTTGTGGTACAGATAGGCTGAAGGCAGGGCATACACCACCACCCATCTGACCTGGGAGAGGCGGTGCACTATGTTCCTGCAGTGAGTGTCGCTTCCCATTGTCCCCTCTGGAAACTGGGGCAAGCGTCCACACCTGCAGCCCCTGAGGACTTGGGAGCCTCCCCTCAGCATCCTGAGGCCAGGATGTCCCACTGGACCCCACCCATCCTCACAGACTGTCTCCATGGCACATCCTTCCCCTGCCCAGGTCCTAGTCCTCAGCAGTGTGCTTCCTCCTTTGTGGAGACACGTACGTGCTCCAGGACCTGTCCCCACAACTGGGCTGCATGCTCCCCAGTAGGAGGGTGAGACCCTCTAGACAAGCCCAGCCCCTCATGGGTACCCCATAAATGCCACAGTGGAGAATGCAGTCGCTGCCCTTCAGGCTGGGCACAACCATGAATCATCAAGGAAAGATTGAGGGTGTTGAGCATTTGTAATTGCAGTGCTGGGGAGTGAACATTTTTAGCAACAAAGTGACACTCCATCAAAGGGCGTTTCGTGGTTGACACAGAGGACAAAATAATTTCGCTCCTAGCCCTGTATGCAGTGCATATGATCTGAATTTTGTTTTGCTCAACATCATATTTATTGGCCCTGGTGTTTTGGTAAATGACAATTGGTTTGGTGGGGATTGATTTAAAATGATGTGCCTTGAAGCAGCATCACATTCTTGGTCAGGAACGCCAGTAGTGGGTCACTGGGACTCCACAAATGGGCTGCACTCATGGGGAGACAGTGCCAGCAAACTGCTCATGCCCATGGGCTGCAGCATACTGATTCTGGTGTCATTCTATTGAATTTAGGGGAAAAAGTGACTTGGAAGAACTTACTTGTGAACACTTCGTTTTTGTGGTCTTTCCTGCCTGGTGATGTGTTTGCTTCTTGGGAATCCATTCTTCTCTCCCCCTCTCTTGTCTCAGCTCTGACTCTTCTTACTGAGGCATCTGTCAGTCTGTACTGTTATTGGAAGGTGTCTTCGTCACTTTCTCATCACTGAGACACAATGCCCAATGCCCCCAGCTTAAAGGAGGAGAAGCTTGTTTTGCTCTTAGTTCTGAGAGGTTCAGTCTGTGGTAGGCTGGCTCCAAGGCAGGGCTGCATAGCACAGGGGCCTGGTGTAGGAGAGCCACTCAGTGCATGGTGGGCAGGAAGCAGAGAAAGTGAAGGCAGAAGTCAGGGAGGGAGAGAAACCCTCTAGGCCACATGCCTGGTGACCAGCTCTTCAGAGCAGGCTCACCTCCTACAGCAAGTCAGCTGTAATACCCATGAGGCTTTTGGGGGGCATCTTGATATGAACTATAATGGGGAGCAAGGGACCAAAAACTGGCTTCAAGAACAGAAATGTCTTCTCTTGAGTTCTGGAGGCTGCAGTATGAGACCAGGTGTGGTGGGGTGGCCTCTCCTAAGGCCTGCGTCCTTGGTTTTTGTCATCCATGCCCTGTGTCCTCAGCCAGTTGGTCTTCCCTCTGTGTGGCTGGGTCCTCTGGATCACCTCTTCTTGTAGGATACCAGTCAGCATGGGTCAGTACCTCATTCTAGCTTAGTCGTCTCTGCAGACTCTTGTTTCCAAATGCGTTTATGTCTGAGTTGCTGAGTGTTGGGACATGGATACGAGTTGGAGTTTAGGGTGGCTGGAGGGACACCATTCAGCCCACACCAGAGCTTTTACCAAACACCTGTTAGCTTTGGCTGCTACATTCTCTCTCACTGCTTTCTTGCCTCTGACCTCCTCTTCTGTGTCCTTGTGTTGCCCCCCCCACCTCCTCTCCCTCTGCCTGGCCAGCCCAGGCCCCCTGCATCAGTGGCCGGCCTCCTCTGCCCTCCTGGGGCCCCCATCCTCCTTCCCCTTGGACGCATTCCCCATCAAGGACTTGCCATTTCCCACCTGTCTGGTTTTCTCACGCATCTCACAAACCCTTTCTTGCTTACTCTTTGCAGACTCATAATTGCCTCAATTTTTCATATTTACTTTTCCTTTCCAGCTGAAGGTTTTCTCTTTACCTTGTTGGCGGTGGCTTCTTTCGTGCTCTTATTAAAATCGATGAGCAAGAGCCTGTCCATCTTCTTTGACATTCCCTCATTATTATTTTTTTCTTCTGCTTCATGTTTTCATGGTCTCTGTAAATCTCCTGCACCATCCTTATTCTCAGGCCACTCTTAGGAATTTGAGCAGCGCTCCCAAGCAGGTCATTTCCTCTTTTTCCTAGGGGTGGGAATGGAGGCTCAAGAACTCTCCAGTTTCTGTCAGGACCCCTAACAGAGGGCTGTTCTCGGGTGATGGCGGCAGACTGGTGCCAACAATCAGTGCTCTTCCAGGCCCTGTCATGAAATACCTTTATGTCCCTGACTTTTATGATATCATAATTATAATGATTTGTAGGTGTTTTTTCTTCCTTTAGATGCATTTAATCCAAAAAGCCAGTAAAAAGCAAAATAATGTCAGTGAATCTTTTCTGCTGCTGGTAACTTTGATCTGCCTTCATGATGAGAACAATTTAATGGAAAAGTAGACTGCTCTGATTGTTCAGTTTAACAGATGTTACTGAGGTGGAATCAAAAGCTCTTCTCTGTTGAGTGAACATGGAAATTTTGTTTTATTTGCTTGCTTTTTTTTTTTTCTTTTTGAAGTACTGAGGACTGAACCCAAGGTCTTTGCCCTAAGCACCCTTCCCTTTGTTATTGATTATTCATTTTATTGATTATTTTGAGATAGGGTCTAGGTCACCAAGCTGAGACTGGGTTCAAACTTGCCATCCTCCTGCCTCAGCCTCCCAGAGTGCTGGGATTATAGGTGTGTAGACTCCTGCACCTAGCTGGAGATGTTCTATGACCAGGTCTCTTGCCCTACAGGACTATGGCCCCAGAGCACATTGAGGAAGCTGGATCCAGGGCCACACTGTGGCTCTTTATGCCAGCACTGGGCTCAGAACTGCTCCAGAGACCCGAGGTAACTTGAAAGACGGAACATGGCTCCATGTCTTTGACCTTCAGAGAGATACTGGGCCCTCCGAAGACTTGTCCTTCCCCTTGGCCACAGCTGTCCTTCCCTGCAGTGAGCCAACCATATAATATTTTTCTTCATCATCATCATTGTAAAATCTTGCCTTGAATACCAATACTTAGGTATTTCATGAGGGGGCCTGGAATAGCACCGATCGTGTGATAAAGCACAGATTAGAATGACATATGTTGTGTTATTTCACATCTCCAGGTCTTACGAGGTTTTTTTGGTTACAGAAAACAGTGCGAGTAGAAATTGTATGCTGTACCTGAGGGACAAGGCAGAGAATGGAAAGTTCCAGGGTTCACCTGTCAGAGATGATGGCTCTTTCTGTGTGTGTGCGCGTGCACACACACACACACACACACACACACACACACACCATGCTCAGGCAGGTATAACCTTTCTCAGTCACAGGATTCTGCCTTTCTGATGGTCTCAAATGTGCACATCTTTTTGTACAAGGACCCTGGCCACTGTTGTGGTCAGCTAGGTCTTTGAAAGGCTGTGAACCCCCTGGGGAGTGGGTGCCATGGGCAACAGCGCATCCACTGTCCCTTCTGGCCCTTCCCTGCTGAAAGCAGCCTACACAGATATCCTGTGAGGCAGGTTTATTCCTGGGCCTGCACTAGTACATGAGAAGCCTCACAAGTGGCTGCTGCATGAAGGACAGGGACGTGCCCCTTATTGATCGGAACCCTAGTGCCCACAGGAAACAGTACTCCTGGACCCCAGAAACCCCCTGCCTCTCCGCCCTGGTTGTGGGGCTTCCTGCTCTCACTGGAAAAAAACAGGTTTTCATCACTTTAACTTACATGTTTGTTCTTGTATTGAGGTTAGCATCTTTTGTGGGTTGAGATGTTTTATTTCTTTCAGAGGTATTTGGAAGGGAATGGCCACTTGAATTTCTTCTTCTGCTCTCTGCTCATTTTCTAATGTGATTATTACTGGAGAACTTTTCTTTCAAATGCATTAGTGAGCTATTGCTGCATAGCAACTTAGCCCTAAACTGTGGCTTAAAAGAAGTCAGATCTCTCATTCTCACAATTTCTGCAGCTGCAGGGATGACACCTCTGCTGCAGCTCTAGCCTGAACCTGATACAAGCCCTGAACCAGGGCTGTTGTCCTAGCCAGAAGTTTGGCAGAGTCAACATTTGACTCCCAAGATGCAGATCCCAAGACCTCCTGTGTGGTGGAGACAGGCTTCCCGTCCTGATGGGTACTTGCTAGGGCCCTTCTCGTGCCCCAGGGAGCTGGCCTTCCCCCGAGGAGGTAGCAGGAGGATTACAGGACAGCCCATCACTCCTGCCATTTCCTACAGAATACAGTCATAGAACCTCCCCACCGTAGGAGGGGTTGGACCCCCAGGGCCCGAACAGAGGCCTGGGGGTCATTTGGAGGCAGCACACACAATGTGTTGATTTGTGACTGAGATCCTGTTGGCCTTGCACTGCCTAAGCCATCATCGCTGATATGCATGGAAACTGAGGTTTCCCTGGCTCCATGCACTGAGCATTCACTGTCTAGAACAGGCCTCATGGCCAGTGTAGTTGAGGGAAAGAAATACCACGAAGCACGTGGCTATTTGTGGACTGTACTGCCCTCTACCAAATCAAGTTGCTAGAAAAGAGCTGGGCTTTTACGTTTTCCTATGTAGGCAATTATGTCATGTACAAGGAACACAGTTGACAGGATGCTGTGTCTCAGCAATGGCAGAAAAACCTCCAGGCCCGCTGCAGGCAGGCAAAGTCAGGACAAACTATTTTTGCTACTGCAAATATAAAGATGAAAGAAGCTTGATTTTTGTTATCTTTGAATCTTACTGCAAGGCAGGGTACATATCACAACAGCAAAGCCAGGGAAATTAATTTCTTATAGCAATGTGAAAACGCGCCTGGGATGAACGTCCCCATCATTAGAGAAAGGGCAGCTCTGGTGACTTGCTGTGAAACCCCATAGACACCTGCTGTAGCGCCCCCTACAGGACATCCGCAGATACCACAACGTGTGGCGAAAGTGCTTTCTGGTTAAATTGAAAGATTACACTGCACAGCTCCAGTGGTCTGGAAATGCTCGCCGTATAAAAGATGCTCACGAGGAAGCTGCCGTCCACACCGGAGTGTGGTGGAGGGCGGATCCCGCAAAGCCAAAATGACACTGGCCTATGCCCACGGCCCCCAGTGGCGCAGCCCATGTTGGCGTCGTGACTTTACATGACTTGTCTGTCATGGAGCCTGTGTACTCAGAGATCGACGGTGACAGCTCAGAGCCCCGCTTGCGTGGTGGCAGCCGAGCGTTCTGAGCCCAGTGGTGTGGGAACGCTCCTCGTCCTGCCCTGATCCGGGGCGGCGTGGGGTGTGGGACACACCCGCTCACTGCTCCCACCACCACACATGTTGGACTCCAGCTCCTCTACTTCATTGTTTGTAAAATTGCAAGTGTGTCTGTCCTTTGAGTGAGGGTCAGAGCAGATAATACTGTAAGAAATGCCAAGTGGGACCTACGTGCCTTCTTTCCTGGGAATTCCGGCTGTGATAGGTCCCTTGGAGGGGGGTGAATTCCAGAGGTGGATCCTTCATTGCTCAGTAAACACATTGGAGCACCCAGCGGTGCTGGCGTGGGGTCTTCTGATGCTCACAGTGAGAACCTGAGACCCCTGTAATGGCTGACAAGCTGTTTTCTGGAGAACTCCTTGTGACCCTGCAGAGAAGTGGTCAGGAGGTGACTGTGGCCTTGTGCCTCAGTTTCCTCACCGTGAGGAGAGATTCTGGAAGTCTTTCCCTGGGGAAGGTAAGAGAATTCATACAGGTGAAGTTCTCAGGACAGGGGCCAACGCTGGCATCACTGTATCCCATTATGAAGTACGCATTGCTTAAAGACTTCCAGCAATGCTTGTGTTGTTTTCTCCACTTCGTATGGTTCTTACTCACCCAGAAAGCAAAGGCTGTGCTGCAACACCCTCTACAAATTAAAGAATTAAAATCAGAGCATCTCCCAAAGTAATGACCTAAAAGTAATAATAGCCGTCCGAGCTGCTTATAGAAAAATCTCCTTTCAATTTTATTAGGTCAAACAAAATCAGTCCCTTGATTTTCCAAGCTTTTCAACCAGAGACTGAGAATCAGGATTTAGACTCCGCTTCCTTGCCTGATTACGATCTCAAGACTGTTTTGTGGTTGTTTTCCACATCAATCCCCAGTTATTTTGGCAACACTTGCTGAGCTAGTTGATGCTGTATCTCTGTCCTGTGTTTCCCTGCAAACATAGAAAATGTGCTGGGTTTGTCTACCCTGGAAGCATCACCAGCGAACACAGCAGGCTGGTGTGAACTCGTGTTGCCCTGAAATGGTACGAGTCCTTTCCTTTCCCCTGGTCGCTCCTGGCGTACTGCACTGTGGATTCTCTTGCACTCCGAGCTCTCATAACTGGGAGGTGCAGAAGTGGAGCGTGGTGGGTGGGAAGGCAGGGCTGGGGCGAGGGAGGGTGGCAGTGAGGGGCAGATGCAGGCCAGGACTGGAGGAAGGCATGTGGCACTCTGGCCCGGAAGGGACGCTCTGTCCTATAGGCTCGTGGAGAGCTCGCAGGACCACCCAGAGCTAAGGGGGCCTCCTGGAGTCTGCACCTGTGCAGATGGCTTGGGATTTCACCACCAGGCCGGCCGGAAGTTAGGCTCTGGGAATGTACTCTTTCTGTGGTAAAATGCAGGGGGATTACTGTGTTCTGTACATCACACCCATAGAAATTCTTCAGGACACTTGGGATCCTTGAAGCCGGGGTGAGGAAATCTGGAAGCCAGGGGCTGGCAGCTCCTCTCGCTGTGCAGCAGGGGATGCTGACTGTGGCAGAGAGGTGGGGTCCTTGCGCTGCCTGTGTGGAGGCTTCCTCCTGTACCCAGCAGGCGCCTCTTTAGCACCTCATTAGCGCGGCTCCAGTTGCCTATGGGGTGTTTAGTGGTGAAAAGTTTTTCAGCACAGAAGGGTCTGATTTTCCCACAGGGAAATACCACACACACGCGCGCGCGCACACACACACACACACACACACACACACACACACACACAGTGTCTGGGATGGGCTCTCCAGGTCAGAGTCACAGTGTCTGGGGTTGGCCCTCCAGGTCGGAGTCACAGTGCTGTTGCAGGCTCAGTTGCAAGCTCTGTAAGGGCTGAACTGCTCATGCTCCTTAGGGGAACCAGGAGCTGCTGAAACCATTGGGGACCTCTGAGGTGCCCCTGAGTGGACACGGTGCCCTCACCCTGACAGACCACCCTGCCCTGCAGAGAGGGTCACAGGCATCTGTGACCACAGCTCTGGAGTCTTCTTTTATAATTTTTTAAAATTTAACTTTACTTATTCATTGGTTTTGGAGATTAAACCTGAGCTACATCTTTTATTTTTTGTCTTGAGACAGGGTCTCTCTAAAGCATCCAGACTGAGTTCCAAGACTTGCCATCTTCCTGCCTCAGCCTCCCCAAATGCTGGGGTGACAGGTGCATACCTTGTTTTTTTCAGTTCCATGAACTGCATGGTGCTGCCTGGGTCCTGTCTGTGAGGGTACTTGCTTCCTCAGCAGGAGAGCAGAATGAGAGAGAAGTGAACCCCACTGTCTTTCTTCCCTGGAGGCTCACAACCGTCAGTAATGATTTGCCAACCATGAGGTTCAGGGAGAGGCAGAAACATCCCGTCTCCTGGGGAACCAGCAGCCCCATCTCTAGGAACCGAGTCTCACCTGCTCCCACCTCCCCAGAGCTGCCTCCCCCTGAGGCCTGAAGTCCAGGCCAAGGGCCCTTGGTTACATGAGGGGCCCCACCTCCTGGGGGGCTGGGCCTCCAGGGCAGGGCACAGGACAGAAGCATGGAACCCTGCACTCCCCACACACAGGCTGGTGTCCACAGCTCTCTGTAGGGGCAGAGATGATGGCGATGTGGCCTCAGAGTGACGTGGCACTCGGCTACCTTCAGTGCCTCGTACCCTGTCCCCACCCCCAGGCTTCAAACAGCAAGCATAGCCTGCACATGATCTCCCTGCACCTCACACGTGGAGGGGCCACCATTTTGGCCTCTCCATGGTTTCCCTCACCACCAGGTCTCTCAGCAAATCCCCACAGACCAGTCCCCCAAGCTGGAGTCTGCCATGGAGACCTGCTGCTGTCCTGATGGGCTCAGGTAAGACTCTGGAAGCCACCCGCCATGCTCCACCAGGACACTGTGGCTGAAGACCAGCAGGCCTCACCTGCAGCTCCCAACCCAAGGGGCTCGAACCATCCGGCAGCCATCTTGGCTTTATAGATCTTGGAGAAATGGTTGGCTCTAAGTTCCTTTGGTTTTATTCAAAATCAGGCTTGCATAGAAGCTTTGGGCAGAAAGAGGATGAGGGACAGGAGCAGTGTCCACATGGAGACTCAGTGTCCTTGGTGTGGTTGTCTGGCAGGAGGTAGGTAAGTGAACTGGCCTAGGGTGTGCGGAGGTGCAAGTGTGGATGTCAGTTGAATCCCTGCATGGTATGTGTGCCCCAAGGATCTGCAGGGACACACTGGACATCCTGACATAGGACCCGGTCCTCAGAAACTGTCCCATGGAGCCTGGACAGCAGCTGCCAGGCTGGTCCTGGGGCCTTGCTGCTGGGCAGGAGTTAAACCTCAGGTCTCCCAGAGTACTGGACTTCCTTATAAAACCGATAAAGTATAAAAGAGATGAAGCCAATCCATGTTGAGTCTTACTACATCAAAAACAGCCTCCTCTAAAAAGTGATGTATGTATATTTCATACAGCTTGTCCCCAAACCATGTTTTCACACTTAAGCTTTTCCAGAAAACATATCTCAGAACCAGGAATTGCAGAATCTGGTTGGCTGTTTCCTGAGCCGTGCAGAAGTTCTTGCGCCTTTGGTAACTCCCATGCTACAGTGTGGGGTGTGACTGACAGCTGTACGGCTGTGTCACTACAAGTGCGTCGCGTGAGGAGAGAGGCTGTGCACTGTCCCCTAAAGTGTGAAGGCAGCTGTGGTCATAGGCTGGAGCCCTTCTGCAGGGTGAAAGCACAGGCCTTCGCGCTGGCTGCCTGCAAAAGCCTTGCATTCCCCCTCAGCGCAGTGGCTGTAGGCTCAGGCTTCATGAAGCATCTGCCAGCAGCACAGGGCTGCCCTGTCCTGACAGGTTCATCCCCTGCACTCACCCCACCACCTCTTCTGGTAACATCCTTGGTCTCCTTCGTCTCTTTGGGGTTTCCCTTCAGAGACATTGTCATAACCAGGATGGGAGCCATGGAATACAGATGCTTCCCCGCTGCTGCCGGAGGGCTGGCTGTGACCAGCTCAACAGCATAGTGGGGCTCAGGCCACGGTCGATGCTGTCTCAGGGAACCCGCCCACTGGATGTGCTTCCTGCTGCTTGGAGCCTGTCACTGTTCCTCAAGAGTGTCCACAGCCCACCATGGAGGCCCTCCCTTCTGCCACCCTGACCTGCAGTCTCAGGAAAGCCCTGGGGAGCCCTGCAGCCTGAAACCAAGGCCCATGGACAGTTGGGGATAGGCCTGGCCTAGGGGCTTGCAGCAGGGGCGTCCCTGGACTCTTGACAGAACCAGCCTGGGAACAAGGGTAGGAACTATGGAAGCCACCAAGGGCTGGCATCACACCGCAGGGAGGAGTTTGATTCTTGGCGTTTGCAAGGTGTGTTCTGAAAAGGAGAAGGGTGGAGTCCTAAGGAAGACCTGCCTGGGGCAGGAAAGAGGGTGTTCAGGATTTGGAGCAGAGGCCAGCAGCCTGGGAGAGTGCCACTGTTTCTTGTAAACCCTTCCCACAGGGTAGGCGGGATGGCCATCGCCACCCAGGGACCTCAGGGAGGGCTTGCACAGGCCCAGGCATTCGCTTCCCAGGCCCATCTGCCCACGAGCGCAGCAGGAGCTCCGGAGAACATGTCCAGAGTCACCCTTGAGGGACAAGCACAGAAGGAGTCAACGTTTTGTACAAAATACATGTTTTAGCCTTGAAAATGGAGCATAGTGTCCTTGGCTTGGCCCTTAGAAAGCTGCTTCCTTGAAATGCATAGATTGCTCGCCGTCTTGGGAGGAGCGAGTACACAGAGCTCACTGGAGAGGCTGCATGCCCAGCCGATTCCCTGGCATCAGCTGGGTGCCTGTGGGTCCCACACAGTGGGGCGTGGGCAGGAGCAAACACAGATTCAGTGCCCTGGCAATGTCCAGTTTTACACAAACAGTGGTAAAGTAATGGGCACAGGCTCAGCGGTCCAGGAGAAAAGCGGGTGCCAAGGGTCAGCAGTAGCTGCCTGCCGAGGTAAAGTTCTGCCTCCATAGGTATCACTGCCCACTGCCGTGGGTGTCAGAGCCAGCCTGCCTTGGGATCAAAGACTGGCTCCAAGGCCGAGCTCCACAGTGGAATCCCAGCCTCTGCCTTTACTGGCTGTAAAATGGCACAGATTTTAGCCCCGGAGTTCCTCTGTGTGTTTAATGGGAGGGTCCAGTCCACTCTTGAGAGCTGGCCTGCCACGCAGAGGGCCAGTTGCCTTGGCCAGCGTCTTGCTGTCACCCACCCACCTTGCACCCAGCAGCACAAGTGGAAGTGTGTTAGTGGACTCTGCATTAACACTTTTGCAATGATTATCTGAGACGGCTGGATTTTTAGCACAAAGTTCTCTAGTGTTCGCTTCCACCAGGAAAACACCATCTGTTTGGAAGCAGATTCACCCCCTGCTGAAATTCTGAACAGGCGGTACAAGGAGTCGTGTTTGCTCTGGGAGCCTGGTGCCAAGGTGGCTGGAGGACCCTGGCAGTGTGAAGCGAACACTAGAGAAGAACTTTGCGCTAAAAATCCAACTGTCTGAGATAATCACTGCAAAATCCCTTCAGTTTCTGATGAGAGTGCTGGGAGGTGCCAGAGTTGCTGCTGGTTCTGGCGTCCTGGGAGGCTTTACAGTGAAGATCCAAGACCTTATGCCCAATATGTGCCCTACCTAATAATTGAGGACACATTTAGAGAGTCTGCTTGTGTAGCGCTTCTCAGGGGAGAGTACAAGAATGTCCTGCTAAGGAGACAGCTTTGCATTCTGGCCGTTGTTCACTGGCTTTCCCCTGAAGACAGACAGGGGCCTGTGAAAGGTAGAAGCAGTCCCAGCAGGGAGAGCGAGAAGCTGCCTGCTGCGCTGGCTCACTGCTGCGCCTATCCACCCAAGCTGCAGGGCCACGCCCTGCATGTGGCATTCTTCCTCTCTCCAGGAGCTCACCCCCAGCCACTGGAGTGCCAGGTACCTACTCAGCCTTTGGCTCCTCCAAGCTGCTGTGTTTCAACTTTTTACTGGCTGAAACACACTTTTAAAGTACAGACATTTTTTTCAGTGTGCAGAGATTCCTAAAAAATAACAACAGGAAGAGTTTCAGAGGAAGTGACTGTTCAGTGCAGCGAACATCACATCTGAGGCACCTGCTCTCTGGATCCTCTCTGGGATCTCGCCCATGCACATGCGCGTCCTGTGGGCCAGCACAGGCACGTCACTGCAGGTGACCCGCACCCTGTGCAGCCTCCTCCAGTCCTTCCAAGGAGGTGGTCTGCCTGGTGGACACCTCTGTGTGTCACTGCGCTGGTGCCTCCTTGCCTGGTCCTGCTGACTCGAAGCCTGAGGAAGGAGCCCCAGCTCTCCTGTAGCCCCTGACAGTCACCAAATGGATGTGCACATTCCCAAGTCACCCTGAGGATTGGGTGAGATTTACTGAGATGGTCAAGTGTAAAAAGAGCTAGGCTCTAGCCACACACCAGCATGCACCAGCTAGCAGTGACCATCGCCACAGGTGTGTCTGCTGTAGACCCGACCAGGACGTACACCACTGACACAGCGTGTACTGTCTTTGTGCCGTGCCCGTTCTGCTGTTCCTGCCCCTGCCAGGGTTGCTGATGGGTGAAGTCCATGACCAAAGCCCAAACCCACCCAGGCCCTGTACACATGGACACCCCCAAAGTGGCCCATGAGCCTGGGGCTCCCTCCGCTCAGCCCGTGACTCCCTTGCTTGATGTTGTTGCCCGTTCTGGTGAGTAGCCGCAGGAATGCACTTCTGCCCCTGCGGTTCCAGTGCCACCCCCACAGCCACACCTGTGTGCCCATACACCCACAGGCTTATATTCAGGGCACACCATGAGATACACATCTGGGCAGGCACCCAAATGCTGAGCACACAGGTGCATGTCCACACACGAGCATGCACTCAGGCCCACAGCCAGCTCGTCCTGCTGTCACTCCCAGGGTCTTTGTGGACCCTGGGCTGGACCCAAACTGCCCACGTGCTGCTTGAGAGACTCAGAACCAAGAGCACACGGGGCGGAGATGGATCAGGGTTGGCTCAGTCTTCCCGAGCACCTCCTGGAGATCCCGTTCCTGGTGTGCAGGCATCTGCTCCTGGGTCTCAGCATGGCTATTTCAATCTTGTAAGAAGCTGCATTCAAGACTCAAGGGCCGCCACCGGAGTCTTTCCCAGCGTTACCCTGTTCTCCCCACCTCCCACCTTTCTTCCCTGTCTTCCCAGGAGGAACCCCTCAGACCCTATGAGATGCATGCCCTCAAGGACCAGCATCTCTTTTTTTTCGGGTGCTGGCGATTAAACCCAGGGCCTTTGCATAGAGCTGCATCCCTGGTGGTTTTTATTTTTTATTTGGAGACAGGGTCTTGGTAAATTACCCAGGCTGAACCCGAACTTGAGATGCTCCTGCCTCAGCCTCCTAGAGTGCTGGGATTACAGGTGTAGGCTATACCACGCTCTGCTGCAGCATCCTGACCTTAAAACCCTGCTGTGTTCGACAGGGACTGCGTAGCAGTCAGCTGTGAGGTGACAGGAAAGATGAGCCTCTCCTATTCTGGGCTGATCACATGGGCCTGGGCTTCTTCCTGGGGGCTACTGTACTCCTACAGTGCCTCTCTGATGTTTGGGACAAGCTTGGCGTCAGTTCAGGGGCGCTGCTGGCATCCGGTGGGTGGAGGCCAGGCCTGCCGTCACCTCCCTGGCAGGACAGCCCGGCCACCTTTGAGCCCCAGTGGCAGGATTGTGTTGGATCATGGCGTGGCCAGCTGGGATGGAGGAGAGGGTCACTCCTAACTATATGCAGTTAGAGGTTCTCCGTGTGTTCAGATCCTTTGTTTGGTTTTTGCGCAGCCCTGCGTGGGTCAAGCCCAGGATCTCAGATATACTGGGCAAGCACCCTGCCTGAGCTCTGTCCTCAGTCCTCTATATGTTATTTTGAGACAGGATCTCACGACATTGCCCAGGCAGGTTCTGAACTTGCAATCTTCCTGCCTCAGCCTATTGAGCAGCTGGGATTACAGGTGTGCGCCCTGTACCCAGCTCAAATTCACCTTCTTAATGGGCATTCCTAGTGATGCTGGAACCTGGGCTTTGCCTGAGTTACAGTCTCTCAGAATCCAAACTTAATGAGACTGTGTCTGGAAGGAAGAACGGGAACCAACACATCGGGGCACTGCGGCGGGATGGGATGAATTCTCCCCTTGTCCCTTCCTGCCCTCGGCACTGCAAGGGATTCAGCAGGCACAGCTTAGCTACCTGGCAGAGACAGGAAGCCAAAGCGGTGATTTTCAAGCTCAACTTTTCTCTGGGTATTTTATTATTATTATTATTTTTGAGATAGGGTCTTGCCATGTAGTTCAGGCAGATATTGAGCTCACTATGCAGCCCTGGCTGGCCTCCAACTTGCAGCAGTTCTCCTGCCTCAGCCTCAGGAGTACTGGGATTATACACCACCACATCCCACCGTCCGTGCAACAGGTCTGTGTGCTGGAATTGGGGGTGTGAGATCTGGGGTTTTGTCGCTTGGTGGAACAATCAGGGCTCTCCCAAAGAATAGGCAGAGTGTATGTTTGTGCTACAAGTGAGACTGTTCCAAGATCAGCGTGAGCTTGTGTTAGTGTGAGTACATTTAGTCTAGAATTCACAAATATACCATAAATCCTCCGCATTATAGAGAAGAGCTATAGAGATGATTAGAATATGCACTTTTTCCAAAAATTAGACACCTTGCTATCTGCTCCTGCTGGAGCTGTGTGTGTTTAGTCTGACTGCCTTGGGCTGACCTCATCCCAGATGAGTGTAGGTGTGTTAGCAGTGCAGTCCCACTTATCAGTATAAGTACACCACATAAGCAATGCACAGAGCCAGATAATTAAAAGTGAGAGTTGAACCCTATAGACAGGTAGAGAAGTTGCAGGTAGTCACAAAGCAGCTATTTCTTACCTCTGGTCTTCCTGGCCCTCAGAGCAGCTGTGATAGAAGCCAGCAGCCTTGTACCTTGGAGGCTGCTGCCCTGGGTGGCAGGTGGACACGCAGCCAAGGCTGCATACAGAGAGAGCTCCACCCCCAGAGTCCTGCTCCAGCATACTCATGCCCATATACGGGAAGGCGCTCGGTGCCCAGGAAATAGGCTGTGGTGCAGGGTGGGAGGCACCTGCTCACTGATGAAATGCAGCTGGCTTTTCTGAGGTCCTTGTGCCCCACCGTAGAGACTCACAGGAAGACACCAGACCCCCAGGAGAGCAAATGTGGCTGAGGGGTGATTTGGGGATCCAAGGTTCCTGAGGCCTGGTCAAGGCCAGAGTAGTAAGAGCCACACGAGTCTGTCCAGCTGAAGCCGGCATCACCTAAACCCCTGCTGCCTTCCACCCACTTGTTCTTTCCAGTGCCCGGGCAACCAGCTTCCTCCCGGCTGTCCAGCCTGTCCACCAGTAGTGTCACTGGGGTCCTTAGCTCTCAAGATCTGCAGCCTCCTTGTGCCACCTTAAAGTGAACAGCCCTCTCCCAAGTCCTCGGTCGCGCATGCCGCCAGCACGCACTTGGTCACTGCGGGATGGGGCCCGTTCCTGTCCCCCACTCATCGCAGGGCTGTGTAACTCATAAAATGACTCTGAAGTGGTGTGGATTACAAGAGTGCACTGACTGCTCCCAAGCTTGGGTTTTAAAAGTTAGATTTTTTTTTTGAGACAAGATATTGCTATGCAGTTCAGATTGGCCTTGAACTTACTTTGTAGCCCAGACTGGCTTCAGACTCATAGTGATTCTCCTGCCTCACCCTCCCAAGTACTGAAAAGTTAGATTTTTAAATGTATGTGTCAATGCATAAATATGTACTTGTGTATATAAATTTATCTCCACAGCTATTAAAGAGGAATTTGGAGTTAGAGTTGAAGAGAATCATTGAGAAAAAGAACAAATGATAAAAAGTATAAGTTTCATAATTGTTTTCAAACTTCAGAGTGTTTTGTGCTCAACAAACAAAATTAGTCCAACATACCTGAATATCCCAGGGGTTTGCTGCCCAGCACGGTGAGCACACAGTATGTGGAGTCATAATGCCTGAGAAATGCTGCCACCCCAGAGGAGTGCCGGGGTGGATCGGGAGCTGGAAGAGAGGGCAACACACAGTTGCTAACATGGCTCATCTGCCAATTCAGCTTCTCTCCTTAAACAAAAATGCATATTTCTCAGAATTTGGACCGGATAAAGACCTTCTCTGTCTTCTGCCCTGCATTTTCCTTGTTGTTTGTAATTGTTCATAAGTCATCTCTCCCTCACTGAAGAAAAACTAAAATACCACAAAAAGGGATTCTTTTCAGGAGGGGCAGAAGGTAGGAATTATTTCACCTTAGGGAAAATGTGCTGGGCTCAAGGTCCTGCCCTGGTGGCAGAGCTGCTCCTTCAGCCCCACTCCCGAATCGGGCAGGGCCACGCCACAGTGTGGGCAGCTGCGCACAAAGCCAAGTTGCAGGTGTGGAGGTGACCCCGCACCCCAAAAGGCTTGCAGTCACCTGGCTCCTTCATCTGTTCTGTCCCAAGGCTACAGTGCCCCACACCGTTCCAAAGAAGATGTCCACTCTTGCCGCAGCCCAACACACCACACTGATCAGGCATCGGAAGTGCCCAAAACTGCGTGTCTGGGGTATGATCGCAAACGACAGTGTGCTTAAATATTTTAAAAATGTTACGGTAAAAGACACATTGCCATGGGCCCCTCTCACAGTCCTCCCCCCTCGCTTTGAACACACTTGCCACACTGGTGTTGTCACTTCCGGAAGCAGCTTGGAAGTCCTCTTTCCTAGTGTCCTTAGCTGTGCTGCCCTGGCGGCCTTGACCTCCTCAGTCGATTCAAAACGTGTTCCTTTCGTGGACATTTTGACTTTGGGGATGAGCCATAAGTCACACAGTGCCAGATCCAGGGAATACGGTGGATGAGGACGCGCATCATGGCTTTATGGGCTGCCTTTTTGTTGGATGGCTCTCAGAAGCAGCACTTACCATACTGGTCCTACCTCATAAAGACACTCAGGAAAGAGGAATTCCAGAACGCTTCAGAAAGGGTCAAGACTGACGGGATAGATGTATTTGATGTGAGGGGAGGATTTTGAGGGATTTAATGGCCATGTGTCCTTCACTGTAGTAACTTTTTGCAATTTAAATGCTCTGTGTTTTTCAACACTTCACCCCTCATGTCTGGCCAACCTGGTGGGCACAGGAACTGCCAAATGCTGACCTGGTTTCTTTCTCCATCTCACGCAGGGGCGGATCTGCAGAAAAGCTGGCAAATCAAAAAAGTCCTTCAGTCGCAAGGAAGCCGAAGCTACCTTTAAGAGTTTGGTGAAGACTCACGAAAAATATGGCTGGGTCACCCCGCCCGTCTCGGATGGCTGATGTCTGCCCCAAGCATGGGACGCTCCAGCTGCCCATCCACACACTTCGACCCTGACATCGCCCCACCGCCATCGCGCATCCTCCACCCTTTTCTACTCCAGCTGGAACTGCATCGTGAATGCGCGTTATTGATGAACAGATGTGTTTACAGAAAGAGCAGACGCTGCCCAGGACTCTGTTTCTATGATCATCGAATGAGCGCACCTCTGAGTCGCTTTAGAACAGATATGGAGATGGTGACGTTTCCCAACCCGCCCACCTTCCACCCGCCCTGTCACTCTGCCCTTGGCTTCTTTCCATGCCAGCCACTCCACAGAACCAGCACGAAGCCCACCGCCCTTGCTGGCTCTGTTTCCATGTAAATGGCGCGTTCATCCTTCCCAGGAGCACAGGGCGGTGCCCGCCCCGGAGTGCTGTGCTCTGCATCTGTCCCTCTCCCTGGCAGGTCAGCGTGACGTGAAGACGTGTCCTCCTTCCTGTGGCCTGTGGCCTGCTGTGATGACCTTTAGACCTCATTTGTGCTATGAACTTTGGCTCATGAAACAAACTTAACTTTGGCAGGTTCTAGTGATTTAAGACGACAGTGGCCCTCTCGGTCCAAACACGTCCTCTCTGCTGACCTTGTGGTCTGCTGCTGTTCACAGAGAAGCCAGTGCCATTCGATGGGAGATGGGATATGGTGGCTGCCGGGGTGGACCATGGCACCGATGCCACGTACACCGTGGGGCCCAGAGTGGCGGTCAGTCTTCTCAGACCTTAAGAAATGCTCCGACCACAGCGCATTGTCCTCCCGTCTTCCCTCAGCCACCAAAAGCAGTCATCTGACTTATCTGGCCCACTTCATTCTGCGTGCTAGTGACAGGGAATCCAGAACTGCCAAAGGATACCAAGTGATTGACGACAATTTGCATGACCGGGCCTGTTTCTTCACTCAGTAGTCACTTGTGTGTCCCCCAGGGTTGCTATGCGAACACCCTGGCTGTGGTGTAAACCTCCTGTTATTTAATCTCCCCATGGTTCATTTCTTCTCTTCTGTTAAGTTACTTAGACCTTTCTAAGAAACTCCATGAAATGAGGAAGTACTGTTTATAGTGACATGCAGAAAGAGGTAAAATGTTCATTCCAGGCAGAAAATCTTCTTGGACACATTTTAAATAAAATCATGCATACCTGATACCTGGCCTCAGGAATCCAGTCATTGTGGGCTCCCCTCCCATTTACAACACTTGATCAGCTGCATAACATTTTAATATTTTGAATACTGCAAAAATACCAAAACACATTCTCCAGGAAAGGCATTTCATAGCCGAGATGACTTAGGAACCCATAGTTTTTGCAAAAACCTAGTAGATTAAAATCTGCTAGAGCAGCAGCCTGGAGGATGGGTAGAATCTAACTAAGCATTTGCAGAGGACTGGGTCCGACTCAGCTGTGCAGCTATGCTGCTTCTTGCCTGATTACGTACGATTCTTCAGTCAGCATTGGTATTAGGGGCTGTCACTTGTCCCAGGGACTTTAGGGATCTAGTATACCTCACCTTAAAGGCAGTGGTCATCTCCTCCCAGCATGCCTGGCAAAAAACGAAATTTCCTCTTTATTATTACTCTTTATTTCTTTCCACTTTCACACTGGTGGTCCCAGTTACACTAATGCCACTGGGCTGCTGGGCTGTAGTGATGTACACAGAGAACACCTGACCTGCTCACGTTCCCCGTGGGCAGTCGTAGTCTGAAACTCAATGCCAGTGAGCGGAAGCATTTCCACCCCATACCCAAGTGGAATTCCCTGCCCTGGAAACGGGCTCAGTGGAAGGTCTCTGGACCCTGGGGTGCTGGTTTGATGGAATTGCATCATGGGCAGTGATGACTGGGGGAGAACCTCTCCCTAGGGAATGCACTTGGGCTTGCTGAGTTCCAGTATTTTCCTCTGCTAGTACACAATCAAAAGTCACTGTTTCAATAGGAGAAAAACATACATGCAAAGCTGGGTCACTTCATCTCATTTAGTAGCTGATCAGGAAAGGTGCACGGCAGTTTTGGTGGGCTGCGTGGAAGACAGATGTACTGTCCCAGGGGCTGGGTCACTGCCACCTCCCAAGCCAGGAGGGACTTGGCTCCATCTCTGCCTTTTAGTGCACCTGGAGTTTGATTTGTTTAGCATTTTCCACCAGGGCTGTTAGAAAGTCAGGGAAGAAATCAATTCTGTAGGGCAAGAAAGGTATTTTTCATTGAAACTGTTAAGAATTTCAGATTTTCAGAGCAGAGGGAAATAATTTCCAAAAATGCTATTGCTGTGACTCCATTAGAAGTGGATCCTGGGTCCACACCTTGGCCTGCACCCCAGTCCCACTACAGAGGAGCCCCCTGCAGGGGAACCCAGCCATGGCCTGGCTCACTGTGCCACCAGGTGGGAGGCCCCAGTCCTTGGGAGGCAGCACAGGGATCCTGGATGATGGTGCAAACGTTGACACTTCACCACCCTGCTTCTCAGCTGCAAGTCGAATCAAGCCCAGGTCACAGAAGAGCTCTTGACGATCTGGTGACCCTAGAAGATGCAGAGCGACACATTAAGGAAGTCCTGCGTGGGCAGTGGGACTGTTGCTCCAATGACACAGGAAGACTTGAAATCCCTATAACCCATATGGAAACAAGCCAGCACTTAGACCTTGCTTTTCAAGTTCCCATGTTCATTCCATCAAAATTTAACCTTGCTTTTTGACAGAAAAAATATCCACAGACCCGTGAAACCGATCCATGAGGGAAATGCAAGCCCAAGTACGTCTGCTTAATCCTAGTGGTCACTTCGACGCCCGAGCCTGACTTCCCCCAGCTTGTGAACTTCTGACCACCTAGACATGAAGTTGACCAGATGATCAGGCAAAGCGCTTTTCAGACCCAAGATGACTGCAGGAACTCGACGTGCTCTTTCACGGTGTCTGGTAATGGCCTTTCATTAGAACGCACAGTATACCTGCCCAGGATGAGCTCTTCAAACTATGACTGCAGTTGTGTTGCAGTGACAGACTTGCTTCAGTCCCAGTCCTCTGTGTTGCCAACTATCCAGCCTCACTTCCTGTTTGTCCCCGCAGCCAGCCTCCCTTGTGTAGATACAGGGACAGCAGAGGTTCGGGACTATCCTATCCCCAGGTAGGAACTCCTCAGATAAGGGAGGCACAGGTTGAACAAGAACCCAGTGGTCTTCAGAAATGACAGACATTGCGCAGGTCAAAACTCCCTTCCAAGGCAGGAGGATATTGTGGAAGAAGCTGGGGTGAACCAAGCAGAACCAAGGAGAAATGAGAGCAGCAGAAGGGATCACAGGAGGGCATGGTCTGTGATCTTGCCAGAAGCGGGTGCTGTAGGCTCTTTGCCATGTCTCCTAGCAGGACCTGGTTCACTGAGGTTTTCAAGCGCAGACCATCCTGCGGCCTGTGTGGCCCGGGAGCTGCCCCTGCACAGGCCTTATACTGTAATGGGCTTCACAGAACTGCAGCGAAACAGATGCAGAAATTGTGTCCTAGCTATTGCAAGGGAGGAGCCATGGCCCATGGGAAGCCACACAGCCAGCTGTACCTGCTCAGCAGTGAGGCGGAGAGGCTGAGCTGTCTGCCTTGCTGTCCCTGTTCCTTCATCGTGCTGCTCATGAGGCCATTCGTTCACCTGGCGCACACCCACGCATGTACTTTCTTCCCTTCCCCATTGGGGAGCTGATGCAGCCCCAGTCCTCCAGTCTGCGACACACCCAAGGGGACCCCTGCCAAGCTAAAAGGAAGCAGAGCAATGGACAGAGACCCCACTGCAGCGGCTTGGGGAGCATGGGTGATGGGCTTGGAGTCAGTCCCTGGGATCACAGGCAACACTGTTTAATTTGTCTCCAAAAGTATTAAAACAACACACAGCTCTGCTCCTTAGTTTTGTGCTACGTTCTCCCACACCTTTCTAATTATTTAGCCTTCATGAAGCTCACGTAATGTTGCACAACATTCAACCTTAGGGGCCATGTGACCCACACAACGTGGCCAATTCACTGGAAAGGCCCGACAAATGGTGTAGACCTCAGGAAGGCAATAAGCAATGCTCGCCTGCCTGCCAGGGAGACACAGGGCAGAGTATCTGGAGAGAGTATAGATCAAAGAGAAGCAATCTGTCATTTCAAGGTTGTAGCAGGGCCAAGTGAATAGCAGAATAGACCAAGAGGGTCAAGCTCCAGGTCGTCCCCTGGTCAGAAAGACACTATGGAGTGAGTCTCGCCTGCACCTCGGCTGCCACTCTGTTGGTTTTGAGAGTTAAAACCACCCTGCTCTGCAGACACGCAGTCCTGTTGTCGCCCTAGATCTTGGGGCAATCACTGGGAACAACACGGATTGAGCCAAAATAGCAACTGCTGTAACCTGATGCTTGGCCTGTCTCCTGACCACTTTCTCTGCCAGTGTGATTTTATGCCATGAGCCTAGTTGCCCTTGGGACTGACTTGCTGTCCCTGTTCCTTCATTGTAGGGTGCCAAGGAACAATCTCAGGGCACCTGCCAACTTTCGTTTGCTCCCTGCAATTCACACGGAGGCATTGGTGTGTCCTCTTTCCACGGTTACCTTTAAATGTAATCCTCAAACGGAGAGAACATGGGTGCATGTGCCACAGAAGAAATAATTTACCACCAGGCAATGGCAAAGGCACGAGCCGTGTTCTCCGGAGGCCCTGCCCTCACGGGAGTAGCACTGATTCAGAGAGCAACCTCGGAAGCCAGTAAAGTGTGTCTCTGCACGGTCAGGGTTCCTCCGGGTCTCCATGCTGTCCTCTGTGGTCTATTGTGGGTGGCTTTCTATCACATGGTGCCCTCTGATCTTTTGTGCTTTGATGCACTGGTGTTTTGTGACATGGAAACTTTGAAGTATGTCACAGAGTTGTCTATAAAAAATCAATGCAGTGTAACTGAACCAAATCTAATTATGCACCCATTTAATGTAAAAGATTCCTCCTTCAGCTGCCATTTGCACTATAAAAATTTATAAACGTGTTTACCAAAGAGTCTTGGGAATTTCTCAATGTAATTGAAATGCTGTCCTTAGCACAAAACTCTAGCCAAAAAGCCTACTGAATTACAGAGACACTTCTTAGGAAAACTTACAGGATAGCAATTCTTGAAGCAGCAATTTTCAAATATCTAAGCCTAACTTATCTAAAAGGCACTGTAGTTCATTCTTCTCACCGACATATTCGTTGAGTTCAGCTTTCATTTTTATGTATTAAGTCTTTTATTTATTTTATACTCATGTAATGCTGGGGATTGAACACAGGGCTTTCACACTGAGCTACTTCCCCAGCCCTTTTTTGAGATAGGGTTTCACTAAGTTGCTGCAGGCTGAGCTCAAATTTGCAATCCTCCTGCCTCAGCCTCCCAGAGTGCTGGGATTACAGGCACGTGCCACCACGGCTGGCTTAGTTTTTACTTTAAACTGTTTACCAGACAAATTTCTCTGCCCTTATGAATATCCAAGACAGTGTTCTGATCAGGAATATATTTTTTATTTTAAAATCTGCAAGTGTTATTTCAGTACCAAACAGGCACCAGATTTGGAATTAAACAACCCCGAACTCCTTCCTCCTCCTGTCCAGGTGGCTGTGGAACTCAGTCTCCTGTTTTCTTCAAGATTTTGAAGGGTGCATGTGCTGTTGAGGGCCATAGTAACCCAATAGACAGCATTTGGGAACCAAAAGCCAGGTCTGTACCTGGAGCTCAGGAAGAGACTCTGGACATGGCAGTGGGCATGACTCGGTGGGGTCAGGACACTCAGGCTGGCTGCAAGGGCATCGCTTCTGGCTGCTCGTCCAGTCCCAGGTAAACCTACCTCCATCCCAGGGTGAAGGCATGGCAGGTGCACTGTCAAGAAGACTGGCTCAGAACTTGTGGGGTGTTGGAGGCAATGGGCACTCCGCCACACAGCCCACCACACACAGCCAGCCTCTGTGCACCTGAGGTGACTGAGCTCAGGGACACATTTCCCTTACGGGCACACAGAAGACCCAACAGGATGGACGCTGGCCACCCCAGGCACCCCATCCCTGCGCCCTGGCTCTGCCTTGGTTGCCAGGTGTGTGCCACACACACACATGCCTGGTATCTGCACATCGGAGTAAAGGCTGCTTGATCCTGGAAACAAGTTACTGTACTTAAACTGTGGAAAATAACAGATATTACAGTAGACACAAACTGCTCAGGTGGAGTTTAGATAGATTGTGCTTTACTTGTTCAGCCCTGTTTTAAAAACTTGAATTCTTTGTTTGGTTTTTCTTATGCAGTGCATAACAATCCCATTTGTGGTGGGAGGTGGGGCAAGGACATCCTGGCCTTCACTCCTTTCCTGTCCTCTCCCAGCCCCTGTCCTCCTCTCCATCTGTCTTCCGGTCCCCTCTCTGCTCCTGTTTCTGCTGTCTGTCTTTCATTTATTTCTGCTGTGGGTTGCTCATATGAGAGAGATGCATGGTAGCAGAGCTGGTGTGTGTTACCTCCCTGCACACCGGTCCTCAGGCTCTGCGTGACTGCAGCCCAAGCCTGGTGGAGCCACTGCGTGGCACACGGCAGCTAAGACAATGGGAGCTCAGCCACGCAGAGCCTGTTCAGAAAATTCTTCAAGGCTTTACTTCTAATACATAATTCTGAAGGTGAAATGCAACCAAGTCATTCTAAATTGCACAAGTAAACTTTCCTCTAGGAAATCACTTGTTTTTCCCCCTTTTCCTTCATTTGCAAAGTTTTCATTACACCAAGAACAATATTTTCTTTTGATCTCTGTAGGCAACAAGGCAAGGTGGATTAAGTGGGAAGGAGGCAGTAAGTGGCATTGATTTTTCTAATCTGATTTTACTAAAACATAGTCAATTACTTCTCCATGTCACTAAAACATTACATTAAGTCAGTCTTCAAGCAATGTTTAAATCCCTGTCTTCAAGGGATATTCTGAGCTACAACTGTCCAAAGCTTGTTTTAAATGATATCAGTAATTTTGCATTAGATACTTTCACCAAATTCTGTACACACACACACACACACACACACACACATGCACACATGCACACACATGCCTGATTTACATAATTAGTTTCTCGTGTTTCCAAGTGTTTTCTCTCACTTTATTTCTGCAGTTTATGGTGTTACTTTCCCATAAAATATGTTGCTTTCCTAAACAGTATGCAGTGCTGCCCTGCCTTTCCTTCCTCCTCTGTGACCTCAGCTCTCCTGGGGGCTGCAGACCTCACCAGCTGGGGACCTCATGTGTCCTATCACTTGTCCCCAGAGCCCTGGATGTCATGGCATCCAAGGATCAGCCTTCCCACATTCAAAGGTTGGGAACAGAAGCTATGTGTACCAAACAGCCTCTTGGAGCTTCTTAAATTCACTCCAACACCAGAGATACAGCAAAGCCTAAGGCTTCTAATCCTCCAGCCAAGTGTTTATTAAGTAAATAAACTGGGGAGGCCCTCAGCGATTGCTGGAATGACCCAGGCACTGATGTTAGTCCCTCCTGCCCCAGGCTGAAGCCTCAGCTATGAGCCTGTTCAAACCCACCCCATCCTGTCTCATAGAGGGTTTGCAATCAGCACAGCCCAGCAGCTTCTGCTGGTGACAGGATTCCTGTGACAGAGAGTCACAGCAGCCTCGCATCTCAGAGGGACACTGCATGGCTCAGAAAGTGCAATTTCTAGACCAAAGTCTTTAGCTAACATATTGCATAGCTGATAACAGAAACATGAACCTTGTGACTTCCACTCACACTGCCTCAGGCATAGAACCTATGTCCACATAAGTGCAGACCTGTGAGTTATATGTAAGTGATCAGACACATAATATAAAGTGTGTGTACGCGCGTGTGCGTACACACACTGAATAGTGACCCCTGCAAATGGATGCCCGAGCCCTCACCCCAGGACCAGTGAGTGTGGCATCCTGGGAAAAATGAGCCTTTGTAGATGCATTGCATTACTGACCTTGAGAGGAGGTCATCCTGGACTGAGGTTGGGTGCAGGTTCAGAGGCGGGGGGCTGCAGAGAGAGAAGGCGGGGGAGGCTGAGACACAGAGAAGGTCCCAGGGGAGGTAGACAAGGATGAATGAGCCCACAAGGACTTCCTGGAGCCATCAGAGGCTGGGAGAGTGGAGAGAAGGCCACTTCTTAGAGCTTCCACCAGAACAAAACTGAAAACACCTGCATTTTGGACTTCTGACACTAAGAACCAAATTCTGTTGTTTTAAACCATCGTGTGTGTGTGTGTGTGTGTGTGTGTGTGTGTGTGTCTGGTTTTAGTTTTTTGAGACAGCATCTAGTTGTATAATTCAGGCTGACCTTGAACTTCGGTACAGCCCAGGCAGGACTCAATCTTAGAATAACCTTCTGCCTCCTCCTGAATTACAGGTGGATGAACAGATGAATGAGTGGACAGATGGATTGATGGATGGATAGATGGGTGGGTGGATGGATGGATGGATGGATGGATGGATGATGGATGATGGATGACAGATGATGGATGCACGATGGATGGTTGGAGAATTAGAGGTATGAGTGGTGGGGTTGATGGAGGGATGGCCAGTGGAGGGATGGATAGATGACTGAAAAGATGATCGGATGGATTATGCCTGGTAGATAATGGCTATGTAGATGGAATTGGTAATTTTCATGGAAACATCTTCCACTTCCACACTCTTCCTATTGTTGGTCTGGCTGTACGGTCATTGGCTAGGCTATGAGATCCAGAGAAGGGGCCTAAGCAGCCAGTTCTTCCTGCTTCCAGAGCACCAAGACCAGAGGACACAAGGCATTACACGTTCTCGACAAAATGTATCCCAAGCTGACCAGGGCTCAGGATTCCTGAAGCATGGGCCAAAGCCCAAGGCCAGAGCACAGGTTGTAAAGGTCCAAGTGTCATATATAGGGACATGTCCCTTAGGTGCCCAGGTAATCTAGACCAGGACTGAGGATTAAGTCCTGCCTATCTTGTTCTTAATCCCTCTGCACCTCAAGAATGGGAGTCCTGCTCACTCCAAATTATCAAGCATGCTGATAGCGTTTATGTTTCTCTTCATGACTGGTCACAATTGTTAATTGTTTGGACAAATAAATAATATAAGTGCAAAGTACAAGTTGCTAGGAAATTTATGATACTATCAATTAGGTCCTTACCTGTGTTACTTATTCTGGACCTTTCATAAGATCATCAGTATATCATCAGTGTTCGTTCACGGAACCGAGCTTGAAGTTTTATTTTCTTAGAACACTTGTGCTGTCTTTTGTAGCCACCTCACGAATGCAGAGACTGCTCCCCTTTCTCTCCTGGATCCAGCTCAGGAGGCAGCAAGGAAACAATAGATCTTTCTGCTGGCTGTTTCCAACTGCCTCCCTTTAGGTGAGGATGATCAGAGCCCCTGCCAGGAATAACCCAAAGTGCTGCTGTCCCTGCACTAGACACAGTGTCCCACCCAGATTCATCTGATGTCAGGATGTGATCTGGGGCAGAGAGACATCCAGAGCCACAGGGACCCACCCATGACAAACTTCAGTGAGCAGAGAATGAATCCCCCAGAAGCTGCCCTTGGTGATGGGCCAATTATGTGATGATCTGAGTGTTAGCCCTTTGAGCGTCTCTGTTTAAATCTTGGGAAATCTAAGTGGTAAGGCTTTAGTTACAGTGATGCTTTCTCCTGTAACAAGCAGATACCCCAAGCAGATATCACAACCCTGAGGCTCTAAGTGAGGAAGGAAGTGAACTAGGAAGAAATGGAAAGCAGGCAAAGAGCAGAGCTGGGCAGGAAGAGCCCATGTCTAAAGGCCACCCCTGAAGGTGGCCACCCCCTTGACCACATTCTCATGCCAGCCACTCCCCTTTTGTGGGGCAGACCAACAGCACACAGCTGACACAGTGCATTTCACCTCATGATAGCTGCACTATCAGGCAACAATGGAGAGATTTTGAAAATGTGTTTATTAGCCTAATCAGTAGTTGACTTTGAGGAAATGGAAAATGAGATTACCCAGAGAGGGTCTGGCCTAATCAGGCAGCACTGAGAAGTCCCCTGGGAAGAGATTCTCCTGAGCAGGGAGCTGGGGCTTGACTCCACAGTAGGGCTCTTACTTAGCACATGCAGGGTCCTGGGCTGCATCCACAGCAGAGAGAGAGAGGTTTTCTCCTGCCATCCCTGATGGAAGCTACCTTGTTGTGAAGGAGCCACATGGCAGGCACTGTGGGGGCCTTGTGGAGCAGAGAGGGCTCGCAGGCAACAGCCAGCCAAACAGAGACTCCAGCCGGCCCCTGCACTGGCTGGGTGCTGTTGGTCTGCCCGTGAGATGCAGGGTCTTAGCCCAGCAGCCTCCTGAGCTCAGAAGACCCAGGGTCCAACAAAGAGTCCAGCTCAGCAGATGCCTGGATTGCCAACGTGTGCTGCTCTGAGCCGAGGACCCGGCTAATCAGTGCCCATGCACACTGGGAGGTAAGTGAACGTTATTTCCCGCTGCTACATTTGCTTGGTTGCCCAGTGACTAAGGTACTAGACACATCTCACATTCCTGCCCTGTCCTGCCCCAGCCCTGGAACACGGAGCTCTGAGCAGAGAAGGTTGTGGTGCAGGGCAGTGGCCCAACCTGGCTGGATGTATAGTGGGGACCACCGTGCCCTTGGCAGAGGGTCTGCTTTCTGGAGCTGCCCTAACAGATCAGATCACCACTAACAGGGTAGACAGAAACAACAGAGGCTCGCTCACAGCAGTCAGCCTGAAAGTAAGATCCCAGTGCTGGCCGAGTTGTGCTCCCTCCAAACACTCTAGAGAAGACCCATGGTGGCTGCTGGGGCCAGGTGGTGGCCCCCTCACTCTGAAGCCCCTGCTCAGATCCCCACACCCCCTCTCTCCTCTTCCTCCACCACCCACGCCTCCATCTCCTTCCTCTAAGGGGACACTGTCCCTGGACTCTGGGCCACCTGGATGACTGTTCATCTACTCATTACAAGAACCTTAATTTTACTATACCTTCAAAGATGGTTTTCCCAGGTAACCCTCTGTTCAGAGGTCCTGGGCTAAGACAGGACATGGACGTATTTTTGGGGCCACCAGCATTCAACCTACTGCAGAGATCATGTCCGCATGGACTGAACCCACAACTTTCATGCTGAGCCCTTTTCTAGTTTTATTTTGAGACAGGGTCTTATCAGATGGCCCAGGTTGGACTGGAACTTGGGACCCTCCTCCCTCAGCCTCCTAGAGTGCTGGGATCATAGACATAGGCCACCACACCTGGCTTTGTGCTTTAATTCTAATTTCCATCACCTGTAAAGCAAGGAGCCCCTGCTGAGTGGTGCCAAAGTCAGAAGGCTTTGACCCCAAGAAGAGAAGATAAAACCCTTTAAAAACAAAATCCCCTGATCTCCACATACCCCATGTTCCAAAGCCCCCCTGCTCCCAAGACGTCATCAAGCCTTATTTTTACCAGGGAAGAGGGCTAAGTTATGAAGCTGGGATTCTGCTTGAGGGGGAAACTGAGGGGTCTGCACACCCACAGTGCAGTGCAGGAGCATCACTCTGAGATCCCCCTGTGATCTCAGTAGCACCTGCCCCGTGACATCAGCATGGGCATTTATACGCACCACAAACCCCACCTTTGGTGACAAATCACAGCCATCTCCTCCTCCAAGACCTGCAGGGCCCCTCCCCAGCCCAAGAAACACCCAAGCCCACAGCCACACACATGCCCCCTTTGGAGCAGGCCTGGCTCACCTCCATCTTCTGGCATCCCTGAGCCAGGCAGGGGTGCAGGCAGCACTGTAGCATGCCCGGCCTGGTGGTGCCCAGCCCAGTGAGTGTCAGTACTCCAAGGCCAACACGGTCTGCTTGCTGGGCCTGAGCAGAGGCTTTGCCAGGGCCGCGTGGTTCCACCTGGCCCAGACCACAGGTGCGTTTTCTTGGGCCCCACACTGCTTCACAGTGAGGCAGCAGTTGCTGAAGGCACCCTGACCCTGGGCTTGGCTCCGCTCTCTTTCCTTGCTCTGAGTACTTAGCTGTTCGCAGGGTCCCCCACCAGAGCACCAGGCGTGCCTCTCGGCTCTGCAGGAGCTCCAGCAGGCTGTTTCATGGGTCTCTCAGAGAGCATCACAAGGGAACAGGACAAGAGCGGGGGCTTGGAGGGCTGTC
>PVLD010002902.1:128666-154265 GCA_004027595.1 Dinomys branickii
CCCCCGTGAACTGTCGCTCTCTGATGCTTGAACGATTTGCGAGCACAGGAATCAAGCCCTGAGGTCCTTCCTCATGAAACTGAGGTCTGAGCCCCACGTACAGCCCAGCTAGGTCAGTCAGGGAAACTGCAAGACCTGGCAAGGTGCAGACAGGACAGGAAGCCAGGGAGGGGGGCTCCAGGAAAGGAACAGATGGGAGGGTGTTGTCTGCCATACACACTGGGAGAGGGCATCGGGTGGTGGGCTCACTGTGCTCACCAGAGCCAGTCCAGCAGGACTGAAGACACTGCCCCACAGGTGGGATAATCTAGCTGCACATTCCATGGGGTTGTCTCCTGGTTCCAGTGGAGACTGCCCCGCCCAGTAGGTGCGGTGACATGGGATGCCGCCACCAGCTGTGAGGCCGTGTGGTCTGTCCGTCTGGCTGACTGTCTGCCGGTGCCTTCCCATCTGCAGCCCCAAACAGAAGATGGACATTCTGCAACCACAGACAGAGATGGGGCCAGCTGCAGAAGCGAGAACTGTGTGAAAATACCTGCTGGACCCTGCCCTGCAGTTCACTTTCTCTCTCATCTTTTGTATTTCCTACCAGAGCTCTTCCCTATTGCCTGCCAGGCTGGACGCTGGGCGAACACTGGATGCTGGGCAGAAGCGAGGGCTGCAACCTCAAAAGACTCAGCTCCTGCTGGGGGTCACCAGGTCACCTCTGCATTTCACAGAGGACTCAGAGGGCTGCCACAACAAAAAGGCCCAGGAAGGGAGCTGGCTGCGTGGGCCTGGAGGGATTTGCCCAAATGGGCCCAAATTGCCCAATTGGCCTTCTGAGGTTCTGTTCTCCTGGATTCTTTTGACCCTCTTCTTCCATTTTAGAAGGGGAGAAAAGTAGTCTATTTCCTGTAATTTGTACTTAAAAGGAACAAGGAGAAAGCAGGAGTGAGAGAATTCTTGGCCAGTAGGCTCCAGAGCAGGGTGGGGACAGTTTACACCTCTGGAGCTGGGGCTGCATCTGCACAGGGATCTGGCAGCAATGCCCTGTGGCCCTGGCCAGCACAGGTGGGAGGGGATTGTGTGCAGCTGAGTGTGCACGTCCAGGTGTATCCAAGTGTGCATGTCCAGGTGTGTGCACACTCACCTGGGTTAGGGCTCCTGAGGTCTTGGTTCAGTGACTCAGGGTGGCCTGGGACTTGTGGTCAGGAGGTCTGTTCACTAAGCTCCAGGTGACTGGGGAGCCGGATTCTCAGTGGTCAGGACGAACCTGAAACAAACATACAAATTGTGGTTGAGACCAGCAGAGGCACCGGTGTAGCCCAGTGGAAGCGAACATCCAACCCTCTAAGGCTAGCATGAGGTCAAAACAACACAAGCCCAGCCTGGCACCCTGCATGGCTCCCAAGGACGTCCTCACGGACACCATTCCACCTCCTGTGGCAGATGTATGGTCATCGTTCTCAAGCTAGGGCTTAGGTTGGATGATGCCACGGGCCCAAAGGCGTCTGAAGGTCAAAGAAGGTGGCAGGAAGGTCAGCATCACAGGAGATGGGGACAGAGGAAAAGGTGGTAACGTGAGAAAAGATCCAGACCTTGGTCTGCGGGTGGCCTTCAGAAGGAACCAGCCCTGCACATCCCTGGACTTTGGGGTTTCCAATCCTCCCATATCCCATAATGTGACAAACGTGTTTGTTTCAGGCGCCGAATTTGTGTTTTGTTTGTTGGTGCAGGAAATTGGCAAACCTGCCCTGCCCAGAGTGAGCTGTGTACACAACCATAGTTTTGATCCCACCTCATAAAGACACTTGGGAAAGAGGCTTTCAAAACTATTTCAGAAAGGGACAAGAACAATGGCTTAAGTGTGTTCAAAGCAAAGAGGAATATTCACGTGTCTTCTGCTGTCATGACTTTTTACTTAAACACTCGCTCTACAGTTTGTTCACCTCCAAACTGTGGTTCTTTACTGTGGTTCTGGAAGGACCTGGATGTTCACAAGCCTAGAGCAGTCCCAGGGCCAGCCTGGGTCCTGAGGAACACAGGTTATCGTCACTTAACCAGGAGAGGGTCCTCAGTGGTGTGGGTGATCCAAGGTCGGGGTCAGGGGTCTGGTGCAGGTGCCTGGGCTTAGGAGCTCCTAACCTGTGTGCTCTCCAGGTCCAAAGGCCAGCAGGACCCAACCCTCGGCTGAGAGAGGCCTGGAGGACAGCAGCCTCGTGGGGTGACCAGCACTTGCTGAGCCCTGGGTGCACAATAGTCAAAATCCCCCGTGGAGGCTGGCCTGTCTCCAGGAGACTCACAGAGACACAGGAGACCGTGGCAATTTGGGGCAGAGCCAGCCTGCATGGGGGAAGGTCCCCTCCTGACTTCAGTGCAGCCTCTGAAAGTGCCAAGAGCATGGGCAAAATTGAGCAGAGATGAGAAGACTGGAACCGCAGAGGGCACAGGGGAGTGTGAGCTGGGGAGGCCAAAAGCAAGCCTGCAGCCTCATCTCCCCACCTTCCTGGCCCACATGGTCTCACTGGCACCTCTGGGGCCTCCCAGCCTGGCCGACACATCCCCCAGGGACAACGAGAGTGAGGGGCTCCTAGGAGCCGGCTCAAGGTCACCCTTGGGAAGTCTGTGGGGTCCAGAGTGATGGGAGATGCTGCTCTAGTAGATGGGAAGTGTGTACACACTGACTCGGTTTCCAACATGGATCAGACCCAGAGCCTGCAGCAGCCCTGTCATCCCAGAGCCCAGTCCCGTGATGCCTGGTTCTGTGATCCTTTATGTTGAGGGCTGTTCAAACTTCTCCTCCAAGTGCATCCCAGGGTTGTTCTGAGGCTGAGGAGATACATTCGGTTCCTCCAACTCAGGTACCTCCCATGATGTCCTGGTGGGCAGAATTATGAGTAGGGGCCCGGCAATAGCACCGTCTAGCAGATGCAAAGCCATGATGACCATGCCCCAAGGGCTGAGGGTAAGTTTCAGCAGCCTAAGTTGTCATCTGTGGACTCCAAATCCTGTTCTACTCGGGTGATCTTCCTCTTTGGAAAGCAGAAGGGGCCTGGGAGCTCGAGTGCTCAGAACATGCTGCACAGCCATCTCAGCAGCAGCAGGGGCAGGCGAGACACTACTTCACGACTTACTCCCCAGGTCTGTGTAGCCGGTGCTGGAGGGCTGCCAGCTCCTGGTGTTGCCAGGTGAGGGACACACAGCGGAGCCCAGGGGGCTGCTGTGTCACATCAACACCAGCACCAAGCCAGCTGACCCTCAACAGTATGGTGCCTGGGCTTAGGCACCCACATCTGGGTGCTCAGATATAGGCCGCACAGTCTTCTCATTACAGTTCATGGAGGATGAAGACCCAGGATCCAGAGGTGTCTTAGGTACTTTTCTCTCCTTGCTGGGACAAAATACTCAACATCCAAAGTTAAGGAAGGAAAGGTTTATTTAGCTGACAATTGGTAGGTTTCAGTCTGCAATCAGCCGGCTCCAAGGCAGGGTGGCACCTGGTACAGGGGCAACCCCTCAAGGCAACAGAAGACAGCAGAAGCAGAAAGAGCAGAAGGTGGGGGACAAGCCTCTTTTCCTCCCTTACATTGTAAGCAGCTTAGCACCCCTTTGGGTGGGTGTAGCATTCACACCATCTCCATGCCCTCCTCTTTGACAGGATGAGCATGTTTAAGTAAGGGCCATGCCCCCTTCTGAGTCATGTAGTTCGACTTCTAAACTTCTCAAGTTGACTCAGTGTGTCAACTCTTACACAAGGTGACACTGCCAACCCCCAGATGCAGGTGTCAATCCTGGCTATCGTGTTATAGGACCAATACAGCCAGTCTCTGGCATCTGCTGTGAGGACACCTGGGGAGAGCTGACTGGACTTGCAGGAACCATGCATCTTTGCTTGGTGACATCCAGAGAGGTGCTCTGAAAACTGCCTGCTCTAACACACCGAGGGGGGAGATTGGGCCTCTTTAAAAAACTACTGAAATGCACAGTTCAGCCCATCAGTAGGTAAGGAAAAACAGAAAGAAAAAGATAGCTTCCAATCAGACATGTGGCACTGAAAACAGAGGCTAGCCTGGGAGTCTTGGAGACCCCATACCTGAGCATTGTCTGTATAGGGATCCCTGGGAATAGGGGATGCCCTCTAGCTGGAACACGCGGAGGACAGCCCTCAGCTGCAGGTGAGGGAGGAGGTCTGATCAGAGTGCTTGGGGAGACATTCTGGGAATGGTGCTGAAGTCTGTTGGGTTCACAGGTGCAGCCAGGGATCGGGTGGGGCAGAGGCAGGCCTGGACCATGGGAGGTCTGTGAATCATAGAACTATTTTCAGCAGGTGACCAAACCGTACAGAGTGTTTAAATAAAAAGTCATGACAGCAGAAGGAACGTGAATATTCCCCTTTGCTTTGAACACACTTAACCCATTGTTCTTGTCCCTTTCTGAAATAGTTTTGAAAGTCTCTTTCCCAAGTGTCTTTATGAGGTGGGATCAAAACTGTGGTAAATACAGCTGCGCAGTGGCCTCCAACAGAATGGCAGCTTGGTAAACACAGAACACGGTGTCCTCATCCACCACACTCACCAGGTCTGATGAGGCTTCTGGCTCTTCGTAAAGTCAAAAGGACCCTGAGAGGGAAACATTTTAAATAGGTTCAGGACACGGTTTGGTGATTCGCAGACCTCCCATGGTCACCAAAATCAAGTGATCACTTGCAGTTATCAGGGTAGTGTTTTCTTACTTTAGAGGAAAACTCTGAAGGGCTTTCCTGTCAACGGGATACACCTCCCCACAAGGCAGCTTAGAGGAGGAGAGCCTTGTTTGGCTCATAGTTCTGGAGGATTCAGTGCATGACCAGCTGTCTCCAGGGCTGAAGTGGCCAGGCAGGAGGTGGGGTGGAGGATGCTACTCGTCCCCCAGCGAGGAAGTAGTCACACTCCGGTGAAAACGGTCATCAGCAAGGATGCTGAAACAACCAGTGCCGGCCAGGCCTAGGGGAAAGGAGCCCTTCCACATGGCTGGTGGGAATGGAAGCTAGCACAGCCACTGTGGACATCAGCATGGCGATTCCTCGGAACACTGAGACTAGAAATTCCATCTGACCCCGCTGTTCCCCTCCTGGGCTTCTTCCAAAAAAGTCAGAGACATCACATCCCAGTGATCCAAAAATACTCATGTTCATAGGAGCAAGAGTCATAGTAATAAATCCTGCAAGCAGCCTCTCTGTCCATCGACAGATGAATGGACAGAGAAAGGTATTTATACATGATGGAGCGCTGCTGTGCCGTAAGGAAGGACAAGCTCGAGGCATTTGAAAGAAAATGCGTGGATCTTGAGCCCATAATGCTAAGTGGAATCAGTGACACACAGGTGAAACACTATGCTGTGTCTCTTAAAGGAGGATTCTGAAATATAAGGAGTAAAATAGAGGAGAGAGGGTAGGAATCAGGGAGCGAGACAGTGGAGGTGAGGAGGGTCTGGAGCTGGCAGAGGGGAAGGAAGAGGGGAAAATGGAGTAAAAATGATCAAGATGCAATACCCATAAGTGCCAGCCTCCAAAAGTGAGTGCAACGATCATGTGCCATAAACAAATACTAATAAAAACAAATTCAAAGGCAGCGCTGCGATGAGCGCCTGCAGTAGGTTGCACAGAACCTCTCAAATCTACTACAGCACAGCTGCTGGGCCACAGGTGTGTGGATACCAAGGTGCACTAATCCTGAAGGCGGCTGGGAAGGAGGATCGCACCAGTCTGCACCCTCCTCAACCTGGGAGCGTGAGTGGCTCTAACCCCAGGCTCCCGCGCCTCCCTCGCCAGCTCTCAGATATTTGCAAGTCTAATGGGTGTAAAGTGTGGGCTGTGATGGAGGTGCTGGCGTTTTTTAATTTGCAATTCTTTAATTACTAATGGTTTCAAGTGTTCTCTGTGTTTTGCAAGTCTTTGATGCCTCTCCTTCTGTAAATTGCCTCCTGGTACCCTTTGCTCTTTCTTTTGTGTGAGTTCCCGCCCTTTTCTGGTTAATTGTGCTGCTTCCGTGTATAACTGACTTATTTTTCACTTTATGGTTTTAGACATTGTAGGTATCATCCCCCAACCAAAGTAAAACAAAATTCTTTTCTGTGGTTCTGCTAAATTCACCCATCATTTTTTCTGTTGTGGTGTCTTGGGTTTTATTTAATGATTCCCTCTCCATTCTCTATTGCAGAGATGTCCACTGAGCTTCTCTTTGTCCCTCCGAGGCCGCCCCCCACTGGCCCTGTTATAGACAGCTGAGTTAGTTAAAAATATTGTAGGCAGTCAGATAGGGCTGCGCCCTGGAAGGAGCCAACACAAAAGATAAGACACCTGTGGGCCAGACCTCAAGACAAGGGGGGCTAAACAGGGGCAGCCACATACCCCCTGAATGTAAATGTCAGAAATTGATAAAGGTAACAAAGAGCCAGGAAGTCACTGGCCTGACCTCCCACAGAAAAAGCCCAGCTCTGCATCCATGCCCGCTTGCTACGTGACTCGCTTCCCCATTTGATCTCAGTGCACTCAGTCCTACCTGGACAATTATGCCTGTAATCTTATTGGTGGACCATAGTGTTGTCCATTTCCCCTACCTTGGACCCGCCTCACCTCATGGTGTTTCCCTATAAAGTCCCTAAAAAATACAGAGTCGGGGGTAACCCACTCGGGCCCCCCTTCTGTCCTTCTCTTGGATAGAAGCTTTCTTTCTCTCAATAAATATATTCTGCTCTTAACCTCCGTTGTTCCTAAAATTCATTCTTCGGTTTTAGAGAACACGAACTCGTCTGATATCAGTCAGGTTGGGAGATTTATTTTCCTGTATCAGCCCCTGCCTTCCCGTGTGTGGAGTCATCTGTGCTGTCTTCTCTCTCTGGTAATTTTTCTCCAAGAATAGCTTTTTGCTTTTGTTCCTACCTCTTCATAGAGTGTCCTGATACCTGGTAGGAACATCCTCCTCTTCTTCTTTTTCCGAGTCCTTCTCGATTCCAAACAAATTTTGTAGTAATTTTATAAAGTTACTAGAAAAGTTCAACTGAAAATGGTACTGGTCTTGCATTGTATTTACAACTTTAAGAAAATAGTCTTTTTTACAATACTGTTATCCAGCCAGGTGTGCTAGTGCATGTCTGTAACCCCAGCACTCAGAAAGCTCAGGCAGGAAGAGCTCTGAAGTTCAAGGCCAGCCTGCACTACATGGTGAGATCCTCCCTCAAAAAAATACTGTTATCCAACCCATAGCAAGGATTATTTTCCATTTATTCATATCAGTTTCTATATCCATCATTTCATGTCTTTGTGTTCCCCATAGAAGTGTCATATGTTATTACATGGTCCCAGATACTTCATAGTTTTGCAATGATTGTGAGTAACATACCTCTTTTTATTATTGTATTTCATATCTGGCTATTTCTGCTGCAGAGAAAAACATTGTTGATTTCCTTAATTGAGCAGGCATTCATGGGCATGGCTAAAATTTTTTATTATTGTCATTACTTGTTGATTCCATTAGTTTTTCTTGGAAGATGATCCTCTAATATGCAAATATTGGTTCTATGCTAAAGTTATTTACATATCCCACTCCATGAAGAAGACAGAGCACATGCTTGATCCACCTTATATCACCCTGGTACGAAGCAAAGTGAGAAAGGTCCCATTAATGTTTATTGGGCACACTGATGGACAGGGAATCACCCAGGAACATGATGAGCCTCCAAGCCAGTCAGAGGTGATAAGTCACCCAGTCGCTCCAAAGCTACCCCACCCTTTGCAAGAGAAAAAAAGCAGGGGCTGGTGATATAGTTCAGTGGAATAAGCGCCTGCCTGGCAAGTGCAAGGTCCTGAGTTTGAAACCCGGTACCACAAAAAAACAATTAAAAAAAGAGTAAAAAGCAGCTCCAGGCTAGCTCCCTTCACGTTTTAAACAGCTCACTGCTGCTCTTGTCTACTGGGAAGCCCCCTCCTTGCTCCTCCGCTATAAGAAATTCTCTCACATCAGATGGTCTGGTTTGGTTTGTGTGGGTCTCAGCAACTGAGATCTGGTTAATTGTCCAATCATTTGGTGCCAAAGACCCGGGAGGGACACCACGGCTCCAGCTGGTCCCTCTTGACTGGGGACCCCCACCAAGTCCACAGCCGACCACCTGAGCTCTGAGCGGACTTCGAGCTTCGGACCTAACCCATCGCCGACGCCCGAGTCCAGACACGCCACCGTTCTTCATCTGTGAGTCTCTTCCATCCTGTGCCTCGCTGCCGCCACCAAGGCCCCTCCCCCATATTCTGTTTTCAGAGTCCAGCCCCTCCCTTGTCAACCTGATCCCTCTGTCGCTCTCTCAGAACATAACTTCTATTCTTTCTGCCCTGCCCCTCTCAAAACCTTCAGCCCCTGACCCCAAGCCCATTCCTTCCTCTCAGGACCTCCTTAACTGGCTTCACTGTGAGTACCTTCAGGGCACCTTCTGCGACTTCACTTTTGACCAATTCATCTGTTATTCCTTTCTCCTTCTCTGCGTCCTCTTCCCTCCTTCCTTCACTTGGTTTCTTTCTTTCCCGGATCCCAATTGACTCCTGGCCACGAGGACGATTTGCTCCTTTCCTGGGCTTCATGCCCCTTGCTCCCCTCTGCTCTCTCCCAAAGACCTGTTGACAGGCTGGATCATCCTCCTTACTCTCGTAGACCCCATTCCCGACTGGAGACGTCTGCTCCGGGGCTTGTGTTCCCTAAGTCTGTTCAGAACTTCTTGCGATCTTACTCTCAGACCCTCCTCCAGACTGGAGACTTCAGCTTGGGGGGCTTGGGTCCCCTAAGTCCTTTCAGGACTTCTCCTGGTCAACCAGGATCACCTCTCTGTCTCTCCTCATCATCTCCCTCCTCTGCTTCTTCCTAACCATGGGAATCTCCCACTCTCACCCCTCCTGTGACACTTCTGTCCTTCAGTGCCTCAAGGCTGTTCTCTGGGGCCTTCTCAGCCTCTCTGATCTCAAAATCAAATGTTTCACTCTCCTCTGCCAAATCGCCTGGCCCCAATATGAACTGGACAATGGGTCCGTCTGGCCCCTCAAGGACACTCTAGATTTTAACATCCTCCGCAACCTTGACAATTTCTGTCGCTGCAACAAAAAATGGTCCAAAGTCTCATATGTTCAGGTGTTCTTTGCCCTCCACGACCACCCCCAACTCTGCATCTCCTGCTCCCCCAAACAAATCCTCCTGGCTAAATCCCCTGCCTTGCGCCACCAGTTGTCTGACAACCACCCTCCTTCATCATCTTTCCCCGAACCCCTAGATGATCCCCCTCCCCACCAGCCATCTGCCCCATCTCAGGCCAACCCAGAAGGCCCCTTGCCTTATGTACACCCCACCCCCTCCTCTTCCTCACCCCCCTCCTTTTCTTCATCCTCTCTCCATCAGTTCCTGCCCCGAGACACAGCACCCCTCTCCTCCCCTGCTTCCTCACATACTCGGTCCAAAACTCAGTTGGCCCCCCAAGCTTCTGCATCCCCATCCACTTCCAGCCTCCTTTCCCGTGCCAAGTAGCAGGAGCTGAAGGCATTGTCTATGTCCACCAGCCCTGGTCCCTACCCAACCTTTCCCAATAGAAAAGCGACTTGGCTCCTTCACCTCTGACCTGTCCTTATACATCAAGGAGTTTCAATAGCTCACACAGATGTACCAGCTCACCTGAAATGATCTGTACACTCTTCTCTCATCTACCCTTATGCTGGAGGAAAAGAAGACCATTTGGCCAGCAGCCCAAGCCCATGCAGATGAGACCCCCTGCACAGACCAGACCTTCCCTTCCAGGGAACAGGCAGTCCCCAGAATTGACCCCCACTGGGATTACTGACCTAATGCCCATGGGTCAGTGGCCTGAAACAGAATGATCATCTGTCCACTGGTGGGTCTCAAAAAGGCCACCTGTAAGGCAGTTAATTGGGACAAGCTCTGAGAAATCACCTAGGAGCCTACAGAAAATCCTACAGAAAATCCAGTGAGGGCCTGCCTCTCTGAGGCCCTCACCAAATTCACTCACTTAGACCCCACCTCAAACGAGGGTCAACTTGTCCTCAGCACCTCTTTCATCTCACAATCCTCCCTGACATTAGAAAAAACCTTAAGTACCTTGAGCAGGACCCTAACACTCCTCACCTCGAACTTTTCAGCCTAGCCTTCAAGGTCTTTACCAGCCACGAGGACATGGAAAAAGAGGAAAAACTTGCCCACATCAAACAAAAATGCCAGCTCCTGGTGGCAGCTCTTAAGCCTCAGGAACCCAAACAGTCTGCTCATCTCCCACCCAATGTGTGTCCCTCCTGTCCACATTTGAAGCAGGCCCCAGAGGGACACTGGGCACGTGAATGTCCAAACCCGTGAATGCCCCTGGGTCCCTGTCCTCAGTGCAAGCAGAAGGGACACTGGAAAGTGGATTGCCTCTCCCTATAGTGGCAGGGGTCCTCCACTCCAGCCCCAATGGCCCCCTCCCCTTCTTTACTCATGGGCCTAGGCTTCCATGCCCCCACCAATGAGGTGAATGATGTTCTGCTGACATCTGAGGAGCCCAGGGTACTTATCCAGGTGGCGGTAAGTCCATTTCCTTCATTGTTGACACAGGGGCCTCATGGTTGACTCTCCTAAGTTACTCAGGACAAACCTTTCCCTCTCAGCTCACAGTGATGGGAGTCGAAGGCCTTCCCCAGCACCCCCTCTACACAGGCCCACTGCCCTGTCTTATCAGTAGCCAGCTCTTCACCCAGTCCATCCTAGTTATGCCCCGTTGTCTGATCCCCCTCTTGGGGTGAGATGCCCTCAACAAGCTACATGTTACCCTCTCCTTTCCAAGGCCTTGCAGGCCCTCACTCCTCCTGGCTGTCCTGCCACTCTCTCCTCCCCACTCTCCGGACACATCTCCTAACACCCCTTTCTGCTTAGATCATGTTAACCCAGCTGTCTGGGACACTATTCAACCCATGGTGGCTGATCATCACAGCCCTATTTTTGTGACCCTCCAAGACCCTTCCCACTTCCCAAGACCATCCCCAATTCCCCATCTTTCTCCATCACTGACTCAGGTTCAAGCCCATCATAGACTGACTCCTCAAACAAAAACTCCTCATCTCCATACACTCTCCCTACAATTCCCCTATCCTACCCATAGTCAAACCAAATGGGACCCACAGGTTGGTCCAGGACCTCCAGATCATCAGCTCAGCTGTCCGTCCTGTTACCCCTGTTGTTCCCAACCCACGCACTCTGCTTAGTCTAATCCCACACACCACCACTCATTTCTCTGTCCTTGCCCTTAAGGACACCTTCTTTACCATCCCAATAGATCCCTCCTCCTACCCCCTCTTTGCTTTCACCTTCAAACACCCAGCCACTCAAGTGATTTCTCAGTTGACATGGACCGTCCTCCCACAGGGGTTCCAGGATAGCCCCCATTACTGTGGTCAGGACTTAGCAGCTGACTTGGCTACTCTAAATCTCAAATCCAGCCACCTGCTCCAATACGTTGATGACCTACTTCTCTGCAGCCCTTCCCTCCATCTGTCTCACCTCCATAGCATCATGCTCCTAAATTTCCTTTCTCAAAGGGACTATCAGGTTTCTCATGACAAGGCACAGAACTCCCTCCCCTCTGTCTGATACCTGAGGTTCCAGGCTCACTCTGACTACCTGAGATCTCATGGTGGACCAGAGGGAAGTGCTCTGTTCCCTCATGCCTCCCACCACCAAACAACAAATTCAATCTTTCCTCAGGCTTGTGGGATACTTTCATCTCTGGATCCCCTGTTTCGCCCTTCTGGCCTGTCTCATCCAACGGGACTTCACCCAGATCAAAACTCTCCTCCTATAGGCACCCGTTCTAGCCCTCCCTGATCCAACTCAGCCCTTCCATCTCTTCACTTCAGAGGCTCACAGAACAGCTTTGGGGTCCTGGGTCAATACAAAGGCCCGACTTTGCCCCCTTAGCATATCTCTCCAAACAACTAGACCCTACCAAAAGAGGTTGGTTTCCCTGTCTTAGAGCCTTGGCGGCGGCTGCCATCTTAACACAAGAAGCCCAAAAACTTACACTCCAGGGACAAATTAAGGTCTATTCCCCGCACCACCTCCCAGACTCCCTCTCACACCAGGTTCTATACCTTCTGGCTTCTTCTTGCCTTCAACTATTCCACCTCACTTTTACAGAAAACCTACAGGTCTCCCTAAAACTATGTGGGCCCCTTAATCCTGCCTCCCATCTCCCCCTCTCTGGCACTGAGCCTACCCACTCATGTCACGAAGCCCTCACTGACCTCATCCCCACTGCTACCTCTATCAAGACCCAACCCCTACCTGATCCTCAACATACCTGGTTCATAGATGGGAGTTCCTCCTCGGGCCCAAATGGGCCCAAGGCAGGATACGCCATTGTCTCTCTATGCAAACCACTGAGGCAAGTCCCCCTGGCACCTCCTCCCAAAAGGCAAGGGAGGAGGCTATCCCAGAAAGCCTGCCTGGTCTTCTAAGACTCTCTCCCCCACAAGACCCCTTCTAAAACATATTCCTCTTTTTCCCCCTATTCCAGAATGATCAGCCTTCTTCTCCTAAGAGTTTCCACCTCCCTCTGCCTGAGCGGCAGCCTGGGAGCCTGGCGCATCACCATCAGCACTTCCAGCCAACAGCTCAGATTTTCAGACTGTCCCTTGACTGGCCCTCACCCGAGCCTTACATCTGGCCTCCAAGACTACTGTCAACATCTACACAGACTCCAAATATGCCTATTGCATAATCCACCACCACTCGGCCATCTGGGCAGAACACAGGTTTATCACCAAGGGCTCCTCCATCCAAAACAGCAAGCTTATCTTGCGGCTCCCCTAGGTGATCCCCCTTCCGACCCCGGCGGCCATAATTCATTGCAGAGGATGCCAACAAGTCACCGACACAATATCTAAAGGCAATGATCAGGCAGACAGAGCAACCAAACAGGCGGCTCTCAGGCCCTGGCCCCCTCCCTCTCCTCTGACACACACCCAAGCTCTTGCCGCCCCTCCCCTGGTCCCCAAGGGATTCACTTACCCGAACCACCAACTAAAACTTCTCTCTCAAAAGGCTGGCTCCTCCTGGATGGCAAATATTGCCTCCCAGACCAGGCCCAAACCTTTCTCAGCCAGCTCCATAACTCCCTACACATAGGATGGAGACCAGTGAAGAGACTCCTAGATCCCACTATGTATTTCTCAGGCCTCACCTCTGCCCTCCAAAAAATTTCCTCCCAATGTTCGACTTGTTCCACGATCAACCCAAAAGGGTTCCTATGACCACCCCCATCCTTCTCCTTCCACCAATTTAGGGGATCCCTCCCCGGAGATGTCTGGTAGGTAAACTTCATGCACATGTCCAAACACAAAAAACTCAAATACATTTTAACCTGGGTGGACACCTTCACCGGATGGATCGAGCTCGAGGCTTTCCCTATCTCCCATGAGACACCAGACGCTGTCACACAGACCCTCCTATCAAATATCATCCCTCGCTTTGGCCTCCTACGCTCCATCCAGTGAGACAATGGATCAGGCTTTATCTCTAAGATCACCCAAGAGGACTCCAAGGCTTTTAACATTTACTGGACCCTACACACCCCCTACCACCTACAATCACCGGGAAAGGTGGAAAAGGCAAAACATCTTCTCAAAATCTATCTCTCCAAACTCTCCCTTGAAACCCAACAATCATGGCCACACATCCTACCTGTGGCCCTCACCTGACTTAGAGCAGCCCCCTACCAACCCTCTAACCTTAGCCCCTTAGAACTTATGTACGGGCAACCATTCCTTCTCCAGTCCCCCCACCCCACCCCACTGCTTCTAATCCCCTCGCCAATTACCTGCCTCCCCTCTTCCTCATCCGCAACCTCCTACGATCATATGCTGACCAAAACATACCCAAACCTGACAAAATCTCAGTGCCCCTACAGGTACAACCAGACAACCAGGTGCTTTTCAAGGATCTGTCAGCCCCAGCCACCAAGGCCCGCTGGCTAGTCCTGTTCACCATGGTGCTCAGCACTCCAACTGCCAAGCTCCTCAACAGATCAGCCTGGGTCCATCTCACCTCCCTTAAGAGGGCGCCCCCTTTGACAGGACAACAGTCAGATAAGCTTGCCTGGTCTTCTAAGACTCTCTCCCCCACAAGGCCCCTTCTAAAACATATTCCTCTTTTTCCCCCTATTCCAGAATGATCAGCCTTCTTCTCCTAAGAGTTTCCACCTCCCTCTGCCTGGGCAGCAGCCTGGGGACCTGGCGCGTCACTGTCAGCACTTCCAGCCAACAGCTCAGATTTTCAGACTGTCCCTTGACTGGCTGTTCCTCTCTCTCTCTCTCTCTCTCTCTCTCTCTCTCTCTCTCTCTCTCTCTTGTTTGATGTCTGCACAGCCTACCCCCACACACAGGTTGGTCGTCCTGTGGCTTGCATTCTTAGGAATGCTCTTACACAGTTCCAAATACCTCTGTTTCTGGCCATCTCTCAACACTAATGGCCCCCTTGGAGGTCAATGCAAAAATTATTGCCCCGCCTGGCCTGACATGCGTTGGGTTCCTGGTCTTCCCCACCCAGTAGAGGAAAAATCCAGCTCTCTATTTCACTCTGACTCCAACCCACAGCCCTTGCTCCTCTCATACCTGCAAACCCATCAACCTCACTCTCCACAATCCCTGGAAGAAAACTGGACCAAAGGGGTCTGAGTAGCCATTCGAGTGGACAGTACTGGCCGAGACCTCTGCGGCATAATAACAATCGCTTGAGCCTGGGCTGCCTCCCCAGCTCCGCCTCCTGCTCTCCAGAAAATCAACAAAAACTCAATTCCTCCCTCCCCCAGGTAACCACACTGGCTAAATTCTCTAAGGCCCTCCTCCAAGCCATTCACCAGACCCTACTCAACCTCTCAGAGTGCTGGATCTGTGCCTCCCTGCTAGATGCCACAGTCATTACCATTACATGGTACCACAAATCCTCCACTCCCTGCACCGGCCAACCCCCATTGCGCCACAGCCCTCAACTATATCTGCACCCTGAGGCCAACTTAACTTGCTACAGCTCGAGCCAGACCCCTAGCTCCCTCCCATGCAACCAGACCACGATAATTCCCACCCATTTCGATGCCACCTCTGATCAACCCCACTTCTGGCTCTGCAACTCCACCTTTTTTCCTTGCTATCCTCCAATGCAACATGCCTTCCAGTCCTTCCTCTGCCTAACTTACAGATCTACACCAACGGGGAATTCACTAACTGATTCCTGTACCCACCCCATCGCCCACGACATAGCATCTCTATTGGCATTGTCCTGGGCTCTTCAGTGTTGGCCGGGTGCTGGGAGCCTCCACCTTGGGAACTGCCACAGGCCTTAACCTCCAGCTTGGGAACCAGCTGACCACTCACACTGAGCAGGTGGCCTCCATATTTGACCTTGTCTATTCTCAAATAGATGAACTAGCAGCAGTCGTCCTCCAAAACAGACGAGCTCTGAACCTTCTCACGGCAGAAAAGGGAGACACCTGCTTCTTCTTGGGGGAAGAATGCTGCATTTATGCCAACCAATCGGGTCTGGTCCAAGAAAAGATTCAACGGATGCAAGACCAGCCTCACCAACTTTGCAACAGTCTAGCTTCTCCTGTCTCAGACATCTGGACATCCCTTCCTTGGCTCTTCCCACTGTTGGGCCCCCTAGCAGCGGTCTGCATTCTCCTCCTCCTCACAGCACCCTGCACCCTCTCACTCATTCACAACGATGTCCAAAAACTAAAAACTCAAAATTTTAATCTTATACTTCTTTCAGATCTCCAGTTTCCACCAGTCCTGATCGATGATCCAGACAGTCCCTTTGACGATGACCCAGTTCCATGATCCAGACAGTCCCTTTGACAACGACCCAGTTCAGCAGGAAGTAGCCACTGACAAGAAACATTGCCCCTATCCCCCATTAGATCCAGTCTGGAATGATAAGTCACCTAGTTGCTCCAAAGCTCCCCTGCCCTTTGCAAGAGAAAAAAGCAGCTCCAGTCTAGCTCCCCTTTGCCTCCCAAGATGGGTCAGACCTCGAAGGTCACCTTTGCCCTGATCTTGCTCACCTTTCTAGACAAGCCAGACTGTGAAGGCCACAGGGACCAGAAGTGCTGCTGGTCAGCTACAATGGCTGTTCCAGCCCATAAACACCCACCCCAGAGAGAAAAGCATTAAAAACCTTGTGCTTTACATAGCTCACTGCTGCTCTGGTCCACTGGGCAACCCCGTTCCTCACTCCTCTGCCATAATAAATCCTTCTCACGTCAGTGTGGTTTGGTTTGTGTGGGTCGCGGCAACCTAGATCTGGTTAATTGTCCAAACACTACCCCCAACTGGTCTTTGAAGTTAGGTTAAGCAAAGAATTCACACAAGCAGTGGCTGTCGCATGGGTGGTTGAATCTGATGCAGTGCTCCTGTCTTTGAGGACTTATTATCAAATACAAGCCACAACCACATCAACAGAAGTGAGGATGATACAGTCCAAGGGGCACAAAGGACATACACAGAAGTGCAGTTCACACGTCAGGTCTAGTGTAAGCTCCTGGCTCCTCCTCAGCTAGGCCGCAGCCATCAGGCCTGGCCTGGGTCCCTGGCTCCACCCCCTTCCTCCCTGCAGACCTCACCCAGCTCCTGTCCAGGGCTGCACGTACTGTAGCAGGAGAACAGAGCTGCGCCAGTCTTGGACACAACCCACCACATCAGCACATGTTTGATGACTGTTTCTCAGTATCCTTGCAGGCTCAGCTGGTCTACACAGGTGGTTTTCCAGGCCACAAAACTTAAGTAAATCTTTGACACAAACATTAAAGGGTTTAGCTGTCTTTGATGCAAGCATATCTATGGATGCCCTTGACTGTATTTTGAGTGGAGAATTCTAGTTTAATAGTGAGATGACTCTGGATGAACTTCAGAAATGTGCTTTATCCTGGCCCTGCCAAGACTCTGCCTCAGGCGACATGATTGTGTGCGGCACCATTGCTCCAGCTCACGGGTGAGGGTAATTTTCTGAGTTCTTGGTCTGCATTAGATGAGTGCTCCCCACTTTGTTCCATTCTAATGCATCATGTAGCAGCCTAGAAAGGCAGCTTGTAATATTTATCAGAAATTTACCCAAAGTGGAAGTCCTAAGTGAGCTCTGGGAAGACTTTTCTGCGTTAGAAACATGCACACGTGCACATGCACAGTCTTTAGGGACAGACACTGCGACTCTGCCTTGCCTGCTCGGGAACTTTGTTCCCAGGCACTTTGGCATTTGACACGCTGTCACACAGGGGCATGATCCCAGGCGTGTAAGGTTTCAGGGTCCTGAGCTCATCCCCAGAGTACACTCATTCGTTCATGAGACAACAATTTCGGGTGTTTATGCGTTGGATGCTATTCTGGGAGTGGACACTGCAGAGCAAAGCTCCTGTGTCATGGAACCCAAATTTCAGCAGAGAGCCAGGGAAAGGTGAACTGCAGAGGATGGATAATTACAGCAAACGTTATTATGTGACTGTAGCGATAACTGACAGGAAAAACACTGGTGGCAGAGGAGAGGTGCCTGGCGGACTAGGACGACCTCTGAGAAGGTGGCACATGGGCTGGCTGACAAAGGCAGAGAGATGCTTTCTGGAGTGTGGGGGGCCAGGCTTTTCAGGCCAGGCAGCAGCAAGAGTGGACACACATAGCATGTGCTGTGGCCATGGGGGACACAGATGTGTGTGGGTGCGGGCGGGGTGAGGAGAGCAGAGTGGACAGAGACTCCCAGGCAGAGGGGCAGTCCAGCCCCTTGGCGTACACCGCACAGGTCCCACCTCCGAGCGGAAGGGGTAGGCTAGGATCTCAGTTCCTGGGAGGAGGAGACCTGGAATAAAAAGTATCAGCAGAAGACCGAGGAGGAAGAAGGAAGTTTCCTAAACCCCAACTGCCAGGACGGCTGCACCACTCCAAAATCCACTCTCATCAACTTGTGTGCTTACAAGTGGATGAATGTTAAAGTAAATAATTGACTCCTCAAAAAAAAACATTAAAATATCTAACTAAATAAAGGTCCTAGGGTAAAATGAAACACAGAACAAATGCAGAGTGCAAACAAGCCCCCGAGGTGGAGGCCGCATTTCTTTCTACATATCTGACACATTTCTGATGCGTTTGCATGTTTATATTTAAAAACTTATTACAGTAAAACACGCATCGCCAAAATGATGGAGTAGGTGAATTCAAAGCAAGAGGGAATACTTCGAGGAAGATTCATAGCAGCGTCTTTTACTGTAATAAATTGTTTTAATTTAAACATTCATTATATTTCTGATCACACCTGCATTAAATCAAGGGTTTACAACAATTTCTGTTGAATAAAACACTTCATTCATCATCTCTGGCATTGTATGACTTCTGGCTGGGAAAATTTCAATCAATTCAGGACGTCGAGGCAGCTGTAGCAGTGCAACTAAAGACACTCAAGAAAGAGGGCTCCAGAGCTGCTGCTGAAAGTACCCCGAATGACGGGAGGAGCATGTTCACACCAAGGAGGAGGGTTTGGAGGGGAACCCATGGCAGTGTGTCTGTTACTGTGGTAAACATTCTTTAAACTTTCACCATATTCTGTGATCACACACCAGGCTCTTCCTTCTGCTGCAGCCCCCAACTTTCTATCATGGCCCTCACTTCTTCCCTAACCAGAAGCAGAGAGGACCCCAGAGGCAGTTTCCAGCCCGAGCAGCTGTCCAGGGCAGTGAGAGAAGGCTCAGGGCGACTCCTTGCCCTGCCTGCTGTTTCCCTGCTGCCCAGAGCTCTGCTTCTCAAGGCATCGGGTGAGCTCTTCTGGAGACCTCAGGGGTGTTGTCGTTAAGTGGAGACTCCAGCTGGTGAGAAGATCCACCAACTCAGCACTCCGATCACTCTTCCAAGTGAAACCCTCTCCCCAGCCACAGTGAGTCAGGTCTCTGCTGCAGGGACATTAACCAAGAGTGAGTTAAGAGACACAGCTCCTGCTCTAAGCCATAGGCTGGAACAAGCTACTTCTCCATTCCATAGAAGATGAGGATGACCACGGTGTTGTAGAGAATCATGCACCTCAGTGCAGTCCATTGCCGAGCCTGCCTGCAGGGCCTGCTGCGCCCACAGCCTCAGCCTGGCATTACAAGCTGCTGTGCAAAGCTCACAGGGTATCTTGTGGGAAAGCGACAGGAGGGACAGAAGGTGACTGTGTCTGTGAGTAGTGAAGTCATGAGTCTTCCCCGGCCTGGTCTGGACAGTTCCTGCGGATGTAGGTGGTTGGGGGAGACATTCTGATCCATGTGACCTATGTCCAGTGCAGATGAGAGGAGAGAGTCGGTGTACAGGTGGAGGTGGGGACCACAGCGAGGGCTCTTTTGGCCAAAGACCTGGGCTCTGCCACTGCACCAGGAGCTGGGCAGAGGTGGAGCAGAGCCCTGGAGACCCTGACCCCAGGCCTTGGCCTCCAGAACAAGAGAGTGAAGTTCTACTGTACAAACCTGCCAGGTCACAGGCTCTGTCACAGCAGTGCTGGGACACTCACACAAGAATGAGAGTCTACTTCCTAAAAATACCCCTGGGGCGGCACAGCCCTGAAGCACCTCCAGACAAAGGAGAGGGCTGCAGAAGGGGCACCATGCCCTTCGGCCAAGCCTGGGCTAGCTGGGACCTTCCTAGTGTCAGCGTCCAGAAGCTTCTCTGTGGCTGCAGGTGTTGACCCTGCTGCTCAGCTGCCTCTCTGACACATTCTGCTCTGAAAGGGAGACCGTTGCCCCCACCGGGGCACTTGCTGTGGACATAAGGTTCTCGGTCTGAGCCAAAAGAATGTCACCACCACCACAGAATACCCCTACCTGCACTGAGCTAATCTGATCAGGTGTTCCTGTCATGTGGGACAAAATTGCCAGAGACAGTAATATAAAAGTAGTCTAAAAGCCTGGCATGGTGGTGCACAGCTGTAATCCCAGCACTCAGAAGGCTGAGGCAGGAGGACTGCCGTGAGTTCAAGGCCAGCCTGGACTACACAGCAAGACCTTGTCTCAACAAACAAAAAAGCCTAAAAGCAAAACCAAGGAATAGGGTGGCAGAAGTAATATCACCAAAGATCTGACTAAATCTCAGAACAGGGATCCTGTGAATGTATTAATCTCTGAACAACAAAATGTTAAATGTCCAGTTAGTTTTAAGGATGTGAAGGACATGAATGACTGCAAGCCTGCATTGGAAAGCTGGAGGCCCAAATCCACGGACAATGGAAGCCAGGAGCTCTTGCAAAGATGAACATGTCCTTGTTTCCCCACCCCCCTTTATCCTGTGAGGGCTACAAGCCCATTGATTGGTGCCACTCGCACCTTAGGTGGGTCTTCTTCCCTCAATTTGCCATCTCGCATGTCAATCATCTCTAGAAACAACCCCACACACATGCCAAAGAATGGGTGTTCTAACTGTCTAGGCCAGTTCTGGTGAAGCTATGGCCCACATGCCACAGTGGGCATGCAGAGCACTCTCTGTCAGCACACAAGCCACGTGCTGAGTTTTTTTCTAAACTAAGATCTCAGTATTTATGTTTAATTGTCACTTTATGATGAATAAGTGGGTTTAGGAATGCAGTTTGGGTACTGAGGGTCCAAAAGTTTCGCCATCACTGGGGCCCAGGGCAGTCAGGCTGACATCAGGGACTAGCAGTCACCGTATGTGTCTATATTTTCCAGATATTTCTTAAAAGAATGTAGACTAAAACGTTCTAAGTTCACTCCAATGTAAACTTTTTTCTAGGACAGAGATTATTGAGCTGATAATGGCCAATGTCAGGCTCAGCTCGAGCGGGATTTCCAGCACCCTACCTGTTTCTCAGCAGCCACAACTGTCCTCAGCAAAAACTACAACCCCAGCACAAGTGCTCACACCCTTGGCAAACACGGCTGGCGTCAGACAGAAGTGAAGATGGAACGCAGAATCTGCCCAACACCAGGGCATCAACCTGTACCAGACATTTGGAGAACCTTGACCACGGATGTCTGATCGGAGCTCTTCACCTGAGTCCCTGATCCCTTACCAGGAGCTTCGCCTGATTGCCCCTGGTGACCCCCCTATCCAAGCCCTGTAAATGCCTCTGCTCTCCTCTGTCCCACTCAGACAGCCTTGTCGTCCTCTGTCTGCCTGAACCCAGGCACAACAGACTTCACTCCATGTTGCATTTACACAAGCTTGGCAGTCTCTGCTGGCCTCTGCCTAGTGCCCTTCCTTACAGCCAAGGTTGTAGACTTCCTCTTCCTGCCAGGCAAGATGTTGCCAACATTTTATTTAAGCCAGGAATCCTGGGTTCTTGTAGGTAAGATTGCAATGGCCTTTAAAATCTAAGACCTCAGGAGTCTATGAAATACAACTCCAGGAGCCAAGGCCCAAGAATTACAATCCTGGACTCTGCTGTATTTTTGGCCCTGCCCTTCAGAGGTTAAAATGCCCATGGCAGAGAAATGGAGCTCGCAGACACTCTTACCCCCGATGTTTCGCTTTTCTAGCATGAATCCTCCTCCCGGTGTGACCCCAGACCTGTGCCCTCACCTACTGCTCCAGACAGGGCTGGGTGGCACCTGGATTTGCCTTCTTCCTTCAGCCATCAAAACAGGGCCTCCCAACCGGCAGGCCAAGGAAGGGGGAAAGATGAACAAAGGGGTTCATGATTAGAGATGACTTCTGGGGCTCCCCCTGTTGTGGGTAGAATTACGTGGAAGCAGATGTACCTAGGCACGTCTTTGCAGATGTCACCCACGCAAGAGAGGTCCTGATTCAACGACTAGCGCCTGACAAGGATAAGAGCCCCTGGACACAGGAACATGGGAGGGGAGGGTCACTGAAGAGGGAAGCAAAGCCTGAAGGAGGCTCTGCCCAGAAATGTGGGTGGGCAACGCCAGAGAATCTGCACAAGCAGAAAGCATCCTCCTGGGGGTGCAGAGCGCCCACCTGGCGGATGCCAAAGTTTTAGGCTTCCGAGGTTGAGAAGCCCAAGAGAGCACATTTCTTTCTTTTTAAAAAATTTCTTTATTTTAAAGAAAACATTACAAAAGATACATAATTTCACAAAACAAGGTGATAGGAATTCGACGGTGGTTGTTATATTGCATACTGTTGTCTTCAAATTAGTTGCTCAGATTACCACATATAAGCGTGAAAAAGTGGTCAAAAACAAAGTTAAGCATTAACTATTCCTTTTAATAAACCCACAGACACTAGCAGTACAATTATCTTAGCTATCCTCTGTACATATATATATTTTTCCCCTTCCTCCTTTCTTTTTTCCTTTCCCTCATCCAGTTGTTCTTTCCTTTTGAGCAGTTCCTATCCCTTTCACAATGAGAGCAAATTTCTGTTATTTCAAGTCACCAGTTGGTGGTGCTTTGTTATGCTGCTCCAGGATGTGGATGATCCACACACTGTCCGGCCAAAGTCACGTGAATTACTGTCTTTAGTACACAGCACCAAAGGAATTAGGACCCAGGAATGGGAAACCTCCTGTTCTGCTCCACCACACTGGTGTGGGTAGAGGATCAGCTTCAGGAAATCCTGTCACAGCGCCATCACTGTCCCCATGGGGTCCCTACCACACAGCTTGATGACCGTGTCACCCTCTAGAATCCCCAGACGCAAGTCATCCAGGACCTTGAGGCACTGTCTCCACCCTGCCCACCTTCGGAAAAGCCGGGATGGATGTTCCCGAACCATCCTGTGTGTGAAGACAGGATGAGCCCAATCCCTCCTCCATGGGTGTTGGCGACCTGGTTCTCCTGAGACTCTTCAAATCTACCTGAATTTTGAAGGGTGACATCTCTTCTGTCACCCTCTCGAAGTTTGTGATCACTTTCCCACATTTCCGCTCTGCACTGGGTAGCACACATGCAGGTAGTTGTGGTCCCTCAACGCTAAATCAATCCCTGTCTCCCCAGCTCCACCCTGCTGAGTTTCTCCCCCACCCACTCTCCCTTGACTTAATTTGTCATGCATCAGTGCCCTTATGGCTCTCCCATGGGATCACAGTCCTCCAGCCCACTGGTCTCCTGGCTGTTCCTGGACCATGCTGAGCACACACCAGCCTCAGGGCCTTTGCACATGCTTCTCCCTTTGTAGAACATGCCAGGAGTCCACAGGCACTTGCCTCCTCCACAGTCACCATGTCTGAGGTGCTTTGTCACACCTTTTCTGAACAAACAGCACCCATTTCCTTCTTCTGCTCTTCTTTTCCTCCAAAGCTACTCAACAGAGCCCACAATAGTGCCAGTGCTCTGGGCCTGTTGGCCAGCATGGAGCACCAAGGGCAGGAGGTGCGCAGGCAACACCAGGAGATAGATAGCTCTGTGGGTAGGATTTGTGGCTGCAGCAGCCAGGAGCTACTCTTCCCCACTCTGGGCACCAGGGATGTGCCACCCTTCCTGTGTGCCCACCACCAAGAGCCGGCCCTCGAGCCGTGTCTCTGTCTGGGGCAGGATATGAGAACGCTGCTTCCGAGCCAGTAGCATCACAGGGGCCATTAGACAAATGAGATGAGGGAAGCTCTGCTTTCCCAGGAGAAAACTCCGGGGACCCTGGACCCACAGAGCATGGCCACAGTTGCAACAGGACACAAAAATTTGCACAGTGAGAGAAATTTGGGGTAACCACCTGCCTGCTCCTATGAGGATTCAGCATCCAGTCACTTTCTCCAGTTTCTGCAGCTGCTGTTCTGTGATGTGCCATCCAAGGGGTCCAGGACCTTGAGGTGCCGTTTTCTGAGCACTCGGCATTCTTCACAGCCTTGACAGACACCAATGCTTTGCAATAACTTTTTCAGTGTACTCTAAGCATAAACCTGTTTCTGAAGAAATGCACGATGCCGGTGAGCTCCCGAGTAGCGGCAGCTGTGACCTCCCAGGTGGAGTTGGGAACTGTGGGTGGAAGATGGAACACTGGCTCCCCAGTGGCCACGTGGCTGGCTCAAGCTCTATACCATCCATGGGCTCTCACACGCACTTGGCACTCTTTAAGGGTGTTCCCTCCAGACCCAGAAAATATCTCAGACCAGCGGGTGGGCCTCTGGCTACAGCTCTCTGGATGAGAAGGGATCTCATCGCAGGCTGCATCGCAGATGCTCCCATTCTGCAGTGGAGCCTTGATCCCCTGTCTTCCTCACAGCAGGTCCTATGCCCCAGCTGATGGGGCTCAGGGCTCCAGTTCCAGCCGACCTGCCTGCCACCTGTGCCGTGCAGTCCCTAACTCTCAAAGCTTGGAGCCCACAGAGGGAGTTTGAGCCAGTGCAGCGTGGAACTCCTCTGCCCAGGTACTGGCCCCCTTTCCTCTCCCAGATTTGGTCGGGCAACAACATTCTGTGAGGTCTGAGGCTGTAGCTCAGGGTTTGCTTAGCAGGCACGAGGCTCTGCGCTCCCTCCTGGGCACTGCCAAAAAAAAATTATCTGCACTACTTTCTTGGAAATGACCTTTTAAAGATGGTTTTATTGAGATATAATTCTCATCCAATACACTTTGTCCACAGAAGTGCATAATTCAAGAGTTTTTAGTATATTCAGAGAATGTGTTGCTGCAATCAGTTTTAGAACATTTACTCAGTTCAGAAAAGAATCCCTATGCCTCATGCCCCTCAATCCCCTCACCTTAAGCAACTACTCATCCACTATCTCCTTTAAGATGACCTATTCTGGACACATCAGACAAGTGGAGTCTAAAACAGTTGCCCTCTTGTGACTCCCTTCACACACTATGATCCCAAGGTTTACCTGGATCATAGCCTGGGTCAGAGCTCTGTTCCTTTTCCCAGCAGAGTAATAATGCATTGCAAGGATGCAGAACAGTTTTTAACAAACATTTGGGCCATTCCTACCTTTTGGCTGGTACAAACAACGCTGCTGTGAATGCTTGTGGATAAGAGTTTCTGTGGTCATGATTTTCACTTCTCCTGGGCAGACACCTAGGAAAGGAATTGCTGCTTGTCCTAGTCACCCTCTCCTCGCTTGAACAAAATACCCAACACCGCAGTTTAAGGAGACAGAGAGTTTCATTTCGGTTCACTTTCAGTCTAGAGTCTCCTGGATCCAGGACAGAAACAGCATGGTGAGAGGGTACGGTAGAACATAATACCTCCGGCAGTGGGGAAGCAGAGAGAGAAGAGCCGAGCTGGGAACAAGAGCACCTTGCAGGTCACACCGCAAGGACCACCGCTAACTGGGCCCCGCCCCTTTTTTTTTCTTTTAAAGACAAAAGAATGGAGACACATGAACCAGAATAAGTCATAAACAACACAGAAAATACAAAATTATACAAATACAGTAGGGAATTACCACTGGATGTTGTACTACACAATGTTATCTTCATATTCGTTAACACAAAAACATTAAAGGAAATTCCAAATTATAGAGAAGATAGTAAGGAATCTGCACTGGATGCTGTATAATATAAAGTTATCTTCACTTCTGTTAACACAAAAACAATTGAGGAAATACAGAATTATAGAGAACACAGAAGGGAATTAGCCCTGGATGCTGTCCTACTTAATGTTACCTTCACCTTTGTTACTCAGTTACACAGATGATGGCCCATTTGAT
>PVLD010002903.1:0-47521 GCA_004027595.1 Dinomys branickii
CCTCTTCTCTTTTTTATTTTATTTGTATCTTTTTTTTTTTTTTTATCTTGACAAAGTGTCCCAGTGAGTTGCTAAATTGCCCAGGCTGGACTCCAGCTTATGATCCTCCTCCCTCAGACTCACAAAGTGCTATGATTACAGGCGTGTGCCAGTATGCCCAACTGTGTTCATTAAGAACACTGTTACCTCATATTTGACTTCTGGTATATAGTGTCAGAGTATGTCTTGAGTGTGTGTCTAGAATTGGGATGACTGGCTTTATATATTCTAGATACAAACCCTTTACCCATTACAAGTGTGAAAAACCGTGATGTTTTCTGATTTGTCTTATCGTTTTGCTTGTTACTGAGACACAATACCCTATACCCCCAAATTAAAGGAAGAGAGGTTTGTTTGGATTGTGGTTTTTGGAGGATCAGTGCACAGCTGGCTGACTCCAAGGCAGGAAGAGTATGAGGGTTGGGCAGGAAGAAGCTGTTCCTGTCACGGGGCCGGGAAGCAGAGAGCGAAGGAGGAGGCACACTCTCCGGTGACCCGCCCCTTCTGGCCAGCCCGCCCTCCTAACTGCCCATGTGACTCTGGACTCCTTGGTGGATCCACTGGTGAGTATAGTGCCCGTGATCAAACTGCTTCCTGGAAGCCAGGCCTCTGAACACATGAGGCCTCTGGGGGCCATTCTAGTTCTAAACCATGTGCAACTACAGTGGGATATAGCTTCTATATATGAGTATATATCGATTCTCTCTCCGCTCTCCTCCCGTCCCCCTCACTGCCTCTCTCTCTCCCTTCGTCTGTCTCTCCTTGCTTTATGGTGCTGGAGATTAAACCCAGAGCCTTCTGCATTCTAGGCAAGAGTTCTCCCAATGAGCCATATACCAAATATCCCAAATCCTTCTCTTTTTAAACAGTTTGGTTGAGCTATAATTCACATACCACATGACTCACCTATTCAAAGTATATAATTCAGTGGGTATTTTTTAGCATATTCAGGAGTTATGCAAACATCATTAAAATGAACTTTTGGCTGTTTTCATCACTATGTACTTGGTAGCAGTTGGTTCCCCTTCTGTCCCACTCCCGCAGCCCTTGGCGTGGCTAATCTACGTCCTGTCTCTATGGGTTTGCTTATTCTGGACCCTTCATGTGATAGAATCCTACCATCTGTGGACCTTTTTTAAAAAAAAAAAAATCTGGCTTTTTACTGTGGCATGTTCTGAAGTTTCACTCAGCTTGTTGCATTTATCAGTATTCATTCTTTTATTGCCAAATAATATTCCACTGTGTGGATATATCAATCTATGGATATTTTCTTTGTCCATCCGACAGTCAGTTAACATTTAGGTTGTTTTCACTTTTTTGGCTGTTGTGACCACACTGCTGTGAGCAGTCGTGCCCGGGTTTTTGTATGGGCTAATATTTGTATTGTACTAGGGTTTATATCTAGCAGTGGGATTGCTGAGTCATATGGTATCACTGTGTTTACATTTTGAGAAACTGCCAGGCTGTTTTCCAAGGTAGCCGCACCATTTCTCATTCCCACCGGCAGCAGCTGAATGTTCTGATTTCCCCACATCCCTATCTGCACTTGTATTATCTGTCCTTTACATGGTACCCAGCCCAGTGAGCGTGGAGCGGCAGCCCAGTGTGGTTTGAGTTTACGCTTTCTTAATGGCTGATGGTGCTGAGCATCATTTCATGTGTTTGTCCATCCTTTGTCTGTCCTTTTTGGGGAAATGTCTGTATGGATCCTTTGCCCATTGTTGATTGGTTATTTGTCTCTTAATGTTACTGTTCTAGATGCAAGTCCCTTACTAGAAATGTAACTTACAAATACTTTCTCCCATCCACTGGCCTGTCTTTTCCTAATTCAGAGGGTGTCACTGTAGCCAAGAGATGTTTTTCACAAGTCTAGTCCGACAATCTGTTTTTAAGTTAGTAGACTGAGGCTGATCACATTTCACGTGGTTGTTGGCATCACTGGATTATTCTCTACTCATTGCATTTGCCCTTTGTCACCCCTCTCATCTTTTTCTGCCATCCCTGGTTTTCACTGAACCTTAGATAATTCCATTTTAAACTTTTACTTTAAGTCCACCTTCAAAAAACACCACTTCACCTGTACATTACAGTTGCCTTATAGCCGGAGCTCCCAGCTCCTCCCCTTCCCTCCCCTGTCCCTGTGACCGCAGTTACTCTGCTGTCCAGAGGATTGCGTTATGGGCCTAGATAGCTTACAGGCTCAGGCACCAGGTGGGGGCGGTCTTGCAGGCAAAGGGCACCTACTGTAAGGCAGTGCAGCAGGCCCAGGAGCAGCTGAGGGAAAGCTTCTTGCAGAGGAGGTGCTTTCTGCCCCACAGATAATGGGGCTTGTCTCTTCAGACGGGTCAGAGCACACGGTCACAGCCATGTCTGTTTCATATCTGCTGGGCCACATCTTCCACCTTCCCTTATCTGCAGCCTACAGGTGCTGAGCAGTCAATGGTTCTGTGACCCTAGAACCTTAAAATCACACTGTAGGAAACACAGGACCTTCTAGTTCTCCACACACGTTCTTTTACACACTCGTGTGTGGGGGCAGGATTGAACCCATGGTCTTGCACATATATGTTCTTAATTGAATACTTGTACCTCTTAATTTCTCTTCTCCTATATGTGCTCTAAAAAGCCATGCGAAGATGCTACCTGACCTCAAAACCTTGACAGTATTGTGGCTACCACACCCTGATCTCCCATGCTTCCCCTGCCCCTGCCCCTGATCTGCGTCAGTGTTTATAACTCTGAATGCTGTGGATTTGCATAGAATCCCCAATGCTATGGATTGCCCTCCCCATCTCTCTTTCACTCTTTCATCTCTCTCTCTCTCTCTCTCTCACACACACACACACACACACACACAGAGTCAGCAATTGATTGTCCTAGAGCTCCTGGAGCACAAGAATCCTGTTGTGAAGACCTACTTTAAGAGTACCTTCAGCAAGAGTTACTTTGTTAGTCAGGATCTCAGTGGGAAAGGTGACGCACATTGGAGAAGGTTAATGGACCTTTTCCAGAGGTGAGGACATAGTTCAGAGGAACCACCAGGGACCACTAACAGAAATGTTTTTACCCCTTGGTTCCAAAGGATGAGGAAGGAAATGTCCAAGGAACCTAGGAGGAGAGACTGTGTTGATAGGCACCTTGGGAAGAGTAGTGTCTTTGGAGGGGAGAGCTGAAGCGACCCTGTAGGGGAGGCCAGGGAAGAAGATAGGCCAGCTGAACTCTACCCTGACCTGCCTCTGGTCTGTTCCCAGGATTCTCCATCTCCAAGCCCAACCCTCAGCCAAAGGGCAGAGGATGCTGGTGGAGGTGATCCTTGTGACTGAGAAAGAAAACCAGATGGGGAATTTAGGAGGCCAAATACATCTGATCTGCCCCATATGTCTTCTAAAAGTTTTACTTCTCAACTTTTACTCTTTACCTCTCAAACTGAAGTACTTAATGTAGAGCAAATTTGTTTTTGTGTTTGATGTGAAATTGGGACTTTATTTTTCTTAAAAGAAGTAAGACATACCATGTACAGGTACAAATTTTGTATAATGAATGTATCTTACATATATCTAAAATATACTAATAAAATTATTTAAAATGAAAAAAATTTTACTTATTATAATCCATTGATAAGTCCTTTTCTTATTGATATCATAAATCAAGTTCTGTGTATGCATGGATCTCGCTTTTCGGTGTTCTGTGAGTTAAATTTGTACCTAACATAGTGCCATAATGGCTTCAGTATTGTATCGTTATATTAAAGATCTGGCAGGGAAAATTGTATTTTTTTTCAGGAGTTCTTATACTTCTGCCTTAACTGTGAATTAGTTTGAAAAGTTCCACAAAACAAAAGCCCTGTCAAGATTTTGACTGAAATGTTATTTACTATATAAATCTATTTGATACCTTTGACATAACTTTATGATACAGGCCCTTCCTATCCATGAATGTGCTATGTCTCTTATTTAAGTATTCTTTCATTATTAGTAAAGTTTTATAATTTTCTATATACAAGATATACACATCTTAGTTAAGCATATAGGTACTGCAAATTTTCTAGTAGTTGTTGCTAATACATAGAAGGGCAATTGAATTTTTAAATATTGGTCTCATATCCAGACTCATTGGTGTAAAATTTCCTTATTTTTTCTAATAATTTATGGTTTTCCAGTGTAAGCCATAGGAAACCATAGATTTGCTGTGTACATAGTCATATTGTTTGGGAGTAACTTGCATTTCATTTCTTCCTGGTTGATCCTTAGGCTATTTATGTACTAATTGGGCTGGTTAGGACCTTTAGGATAACGGTGCCAGCAGCACTGATTATAGGCATTCTTACCTTGTTCTTGGTTTTAAAGGATATGCTTCTAATATTTCCCAGTGAAAACTGATATGCTGTTTGTGTTTGTAGATTAATTTCTAATAAGTTAGGAAGATTTCCTTCTTTTTCGGACTTGCTAAATGTTTTAAAAATCATATGGGTTTTGAATTTCAGAACACATCTTTCCTGCAGCTCCTTTAATATTTTGGCAGCATAAATTACATTTATTGATTTTCTAGTGATAAAATACATTTCCATTGCTGAAAAAAAAAACCTATCTGGTCATGGCAGATTATGTTTTTTTACTTATGTTTAATTTGGTTTTCTAATACTCTTGTTAGGACTTCAGCTTTCATATTCATGGCTGAAGTGGACCCATAATTTTTCTCCTTATATTGCCCTTGTCTGATTTTAATATTATTCTGGCCTCATAAAATTTTACTTTTTTTTTCATTCTCTGCAAGAGTTTGTGTAAGACTATGCTGATCTATACCTTGCAATTTTAGTAGAGCTCACCTGTAAAACTGTCTAGGCTTGTTTCATGTGAGAGATACAGATGTATAACTACTGCTTGAATTGCCTTAGTGGAAACTCTGACTCGGCCTAGAAGTATTTCTTTTTACATTTTTGTAAATCATAATTTTTTAGGCATTTGTTCATGTTGTCTGACTTTTTAGATTTATTACATTAACATCAAGGATGGTTCCTTATTATCTTTTAAATCTTTGCTTTAACTGTAGTTAGGTCATTTTTCATTTATGATATTACTTTTTTATGCTTTCATTTTTTTCTTTAGTAATGCTGCTGAGGGTTTGTGTCTTCTTAGATTTTTAAAGAACTGTTTTCAACTTTTAAGATTTTCTCAGTTGTAAATTTATTTTCTGTTTTATAGAATTTTGCTCCCAACTTTAACCCAGGGTGCTGTACTTGCTAGAAAAGTACTCTGTCATAGAGTTACATTCCCAACCCTTAAAAAACCTTTTTAGTTGGACACTGGCTCTCATGAATTTTCAGCATTGCTCTTTCTAATATAAACACTGAAGATTATGCGTTGACCCTTCTAGTATCATGTTCACGAATGTTCATGAGTTGTCCTAAGTAGTGTTTTCATTATAATTCCATTCTCAATATTTTAAAATCTCTATTATTATGCTTTCTGTGACTCATGAGTTATATAAATATGTGTGTGTGTTAATTTCCAAATGTGTGGGATTTTTAATCCTTTCACTGTGTTATGATCAGAGGCTTTGCTGTCTTGGAAGTCGGTTTTCTGACCTTAGGGGATTGCTTTAAGAACTGGTGCTGGGTCAGTCTTTGAAAACATTCTGTGTCTCTGGAGAGGAATATAGTTCACTATGGTTAGATGCAGGGTCAAGTCTTCCAGAGGAAGTCTCTTGAAGAATGGCTTAAGCTTTCTGCATCACCAAAGACTTTTGTCTAGGTGACTCTTTGTTGTTGGGGAATAGCCCTGGGCCTTGTGGCCCCTGGCATCAGGAAGAGGTGGTGTTTGGACTGGCTGTGGTAGAGGAGGAGGGTTGGGTAGAGGTAGGGGGAGAGTCTACGCACGGAGAACGACGTAAGTACTGTTGAGGGCCAGCTGAGGGATGGCTCCCAAAGATGCAGTGGTGGCGGTGTGGCTGTGTGGTAAGGATCTCCTCGGCTGTGTGGGGACAGGTAAGGTAGGAGTGGCAGGGGGGAGGGCAACCATCCAGGATTTTGAGCAGACCGTGGTAGGCCGAGCTGCTCACAGGAACCAGGCTAGGTTAGAGGTCCGGGTTGCGGGTATGTGAATCAACGACCGGAACTGGTCAAGGTCAGGATGAGCTGTGGCGAGGCCTGGGCTTTGCTATAGGTTGCTGGGTTGGAGCAGTTGAGGAGAGAATTGGCATCAGGGGCATTGTGTACCCAGGTGTACACATCCTGTGCTGGTGGCAGAAAGGTGACGGAGGAGGAAGGTGAGGGCTGTGGTAGACATCGTGGGGAAGGGTGAGAGTGGTGGCGAGGGCCATGAGGACCGAGGAAGGGGAGCTACAAGATGAGCCAGAATGATTGTGATTTCCATGTTGGCCTGCAAGTCTCCTTCCTTGGTGAGTTACCCCAGAATTTATTGCACAAGCCAGAGCATTTCTAAGAGTGAAAGGGAGAGCCGTAAACACATAAGCCAGGGCAACAGGACTGAGAAATCCAGACGCATTTATGGGGTGGGGGTGGAGGGTGGGATTCAGGCAAGAGAAGGCTTTCAGCTAAGCTCGGGAGTGCCAGAGAAGTACCAAAGGGTAGAGGAATCTTTTATTTGTTTGAGACTTAAAAAAAAGGAATTCTCAAGAGTCCAGTGGGAGCCAGCCATGAGGCTGGGGGAGGAGAGGTGGCCCAGAGAGATTTAATGTAAAAAATGAGTCAGGAGCAGTTGGTGCCTGGGTCAGGAGAGTAGGACGGGAAGGCTGGGCTGTCGAATTGGAAGCTGTGATGTGATGGGCCAGATGCCACGGGAGGCACGAGGAATGGGCCCGTCCTAGGGCCCCCCAGAATGCTGCTGGGACCGACTGGCCGTTCCAGTTCTGGGGTCTCCAGATGCCTTGGGGTAGGACAGCCTATCAGACACAGTATGTTTTCATTTCCTCTTCTGTTCTCTCCAAAAGCCTTTCTTCCTTGGCTGAGCAAAGGCACGCCCACGGCTCTCCTCTTAGAACATGGGGCATGCAGAGCCACGGTACGCTACTGTCAGTAGTAAACCTGCAGGCACATAAAGTATCTTTGGGAAAGATGAGATGGAGATGTCGGGTAATCAAATGGAATGGAAGGCAATGTGTTTTTTTCCCAAGTGTAGAAGCCAACAGAACTGGACCAAAAGCTGGGAAATCTGGCGTCGGTTTGGGAAAGGAAGAGGTTACACAGTAGTGTTGCAAGTAATTAGGGCCATCCCTGAGAATCTGTGTGACCATTTGACTGGGGAGAAATAAAACAGAATGAGTCTTTGAAAGGAGCCAATCCGTCAGGAGCTCTGGACCCTTTGGCGCCATCAGACACACTCTGGGATGCAGTGGTCTGGTCTCCACTGAGGGGAGACTGGAGTATACATGCTGTGGAAGGCAGGACAGGGCCTGGTCCATGGTGGCTGAGCAGATACAGCTAGAATTTTGCTCAGGTTTGCCTCCAGCATCCTCTTGGGAAGTCAGGCCATACAGCAACACAGAACTGTGTGAAACCTGCTCCACACTGCCTGGTTAGCTCCTCTGGGGCATTTAACAGGTCATGCGCCCACTGCAGGGACTCAGATCCGCCCCAAATGACACATTGCACTGGAGCTGGGTTTCATGACAGACGTTCCTGTCACCATAGTTGTACAGTAGTGTCATTCTCTAAAAGAAGCGTACGGCAGACATATGGGGTCCTCACTGTGTTATGTCTGATGACTTCATACATAAGAATAGCCACTACCTGGGGCTACTGTGTTGCGTGTCACCGAAAGCATTGTTGGAGCCAGCTCACCTATGGAGGGAGCGTATCATGGGCAGTAGGTATTAGAGATGCCAGCTGTCAGCTGGAGCAGGCGGTAAACATATATCAGGTAGGATTTCACAGAACCAGATGAACAGCTCTCTCACTCGTAAGTGAATCTGTCTTTACAGACTTGTGAACATAAGAGATGACATATGACATGAATTTGTTCTGCAGAATCAGATGTATAGGGCTTAAAAAAATGTTTCAGCGTGGAATCAGACATACACTGCAGAGTTATTCCAGAAGAGTGTGTAAAAATAAATGGATAAGAAAGAAGTTTATTTCAGGGAGCTGGAAAATCCAGACACAAAGGATGTCATGTGCCTGGAAGATGCTTGTGTGTGGCTCTCTTACCCCAGCGTTCACTGCTGTCCAGGTGCAGAGTTGGCCAGCAGAGGCTCTTGTTCACCTAGTCATTCTTTGGCTTTGTCTAGGTTGGATTATTTTCACCACAGGGACCACTGATGAAGTGTAGTCATCCTTCAGTATCAGTGGCGGGTTGGTTCCAAGACCCTCCATGAACACCAAAATCTGGATGCTCAGGCCGCTTCTCTAGAATGGTGCAGTATTTGCCTAGAACGTACACGCACCCTCTTGTGTGCTTTAAATCTCTCTGGATGACTTACAGTGCCTAATTCAGTTAAGTATTACACCAGTAATTGTTATGCTATTGCTTAGGGAATAATGACAGGAAAAAAGTGTCTGTAAGTGTTTAATGTGGACACAACCTTGGTAGGCTTAGTTACATAAAATGCAGCAGCAACAGCATGATATATCTTTTTCCTACATATTGTTTTTCCACACAGTTGGTTGAATCCACAGGTGTGGAACCCACAGATCCAGAGGGCTGGCTATACACTTTTTAAAAAGCTGAAACGAATGGCCAAGTAGGAATTGTTATCTAACTTTGCAACCAACTTTCCTGCCATCCATTTTCCCTATGAAGGGAGATGGACGCTCATGTCTTTATTTTAAGAAATGATATAAATAAAGCTACCTGATGGCAGCCCGCTGTTTTCCAGGCCTCAGCAAAGCATTTCATAAGCCCTCTGCCTCTTTCATGCCCCCCAGCAACCTTGGGTGGAGGAGAACAGTATCCCCATGGCATGGAATGGGGAACAAAGGCTAGAGAAATCAAGGAATGTACTGAGTCCCTTTTCAATTAAGCAGAGCTGGGATTTAGGCATGATCACTATGACTCCAGCGTCAGGCTCAGCTGCTGAGTTAAGAAAATAGTGTCCTCTGTGGTCTGCACGGGATTGACTGGGGTCCCTTTGTTCTCCCCTACCTGTCTCTCCGTCATTTTCCCCTCCTGTGTCCCACCTCTCCATTCCTGGGCCCACCTTTCCTTGAAGGACTAGCGAGATGTTCTCTATACTCAGTCAGATTTGCAGTTGTATCTTAAGGTGCCCTTTGGCAGATTGCTGGGCCTAGCAGAGCCCTCTGCACCCTAGGTGGACGGGGTGGGCAGAGCCCTCTGCACCCTAGGTGGACGGGGTGGCTGCTCTGTGCCTCCTTCATCTCACTCCACAGAGCTCCCTTTCATTGGCCACTGCCCTGCAGGCAGGTCCAGGGTCTGCACAGGTCTCCCGTGTGGAGATTATTGCCTCAGTCAAACACCTCCGCAAATATGAATGAGGGAATGGGCAGGTGCCAGCAGAGATCAGTGGTGACTTAGGTAGATGAAGACATTGATCCAAGAAGGAAGAGGGAGGAGTGATCAGCCTTGGCAACAGGCAGGGTAGGCTTTGCTATCACCAAGGAGACTGCAGAGCGCTGTGGGTGGATCGCCTCGGGCCCCAAGGTTATATTAGGCTAATGTGTGCATTGTCTCAGTGAATCACAACCGGAGCAGAGGGCAGAGAGAGAATAGGATGATCTGTTTTCTCCCATTTTCCTTTCAAGGAAAAGGAATGAAACTCTGTACTCATTAAACACTAACTTCCTATCTCTATAAATTAGTGCATCTGAAGTTTTGCTTTGACTATGAAAGTTCTGCCTGCATCACTAATTGGGGGATGTTCTCTACACCATTAATGTTAGCACGAACCAGATGGAGAGAAGAGGCTAGGGTGGACTTTCCTTCAGTAGAAACTAAGGCCAGTGGGGAGCAGAGGTGGTTGGGACCCTGTCTTCTGCCTCCGTAGCATATCGAGGAGTCCCAGTTGCCATTCTGAAAGAGCTGACGTGAAAGTAATTGCAGGGTATAATATTTTTAGTGGACACGCCAAGATACGTTTTGCGACCTAAAAGGAGCATCCCTCTAGCTGTCTTTTGGAGAAATCATGACAACCGCCTCATCGGTAGCTTCCTTTTTAATTTCTGGCACGGGGTTGAGTCACAGAGGCAGAACGACAGTGTCTTTGTTTACGGCTGTTAGTAACTGTGCCTTCTCCTCCTTAGGCCTTCGTGCGTCCTCTGGACACTGAACAGTGCAGCAGTCTTAGGAAAGGTGTGGAGGGAGCTGAGAGAATTTTTATAATGGTGGCAAAGCATACATAGCCTAAAACTTCCCATTTCAGACACTTTGAAGTGGACAGTTCAGTGGCCATTAAATATAGTCACGCCGTGTAACCATCACCATCATCCATCTGCAGGACTCTTTCGTCTTCCTAAGCTGAAACTCTGTACTCAGTAAATGCTAACTCCGTATTCCTCTTCCTGCAGCCCTCGGCAGCCACCATTCTTCTTTGTGTCTCCAGGAACCTCACAGAAGTGGAATCATACAGTTTTTGTCTTTTTGTAACTGCTTATCTTCTCAATGTTTTTGTAAAAGCCTTTCTTATAGTGTTCTCAAGGTCATTTGGATCATAGTGTGTGTCAGCATTTCCTTCCTCTTTAGGGCTGAGTAATATTCCATCATATACACCTACACATATATTCATTTATCTACTCAATCACCAGTGGACACTTCATCTGCTTCCATTCCTTGACTATTGTGAATAACAGTGCAGTGAACATGAGTGTGCAAATATCTCTCCCAGCTCCCCGTCTCTCTTTTATTGGATATAGGGGATGTTTTTCTTTAAGGTAGAAATTTTGAAGAGTAATATCTCTAAAATATTTTTTAATTCCCCTTAGGATAACTACTCTCAGGTGAGAGTGTTTTAGATATTATGGTTTGAATTGCTGGCATTTCTTTCATAAGAACAAAATCCATTTTTTTAGAACCATGTAGCCTCCTCCAATGTGGCCTTGCTCCATGAAGTAGCTTGAAGCTGCAGCCTAGTGCTGGCCTTTCTTTCTCAGGGGGTCTGCAGGACACAGATGGACCTCGCCCAGCTCTCTTGGGTGGGCAATGTGGGCTTCTTGTGGGTGTGGTGGTAAAGCCTGCTTGCCTAGTGTGCTGTACACAGTGTGCAGTCCTCACAGTTACAGACACACTGGACTACACACACAGAGATACTCTGCAAAGAGCAAATCTGGTCTTCTATCAGAGCCTCTCTTCCCTCGCAAATTTTCCAGGTATGACTTTCTCAAGATGAGACTATGGCCCCATGTCTCCCATGCTCAGAAAGAGAAAATAAATAGCAAGCTTCCTCAAGATAGGAGAATATACATCAAAGGGCCAGCTCCAAGTTGCAGGGGCCACTGGCTACCTGGAACCTGCAGGCATGTGTTGGGCAGGCTGCACAGTGGTGGTGACATTTAAAATAGGTCACTGGTACTAAAAACTTGGGACAGCTCATGCACAGTCTGAGTGTTGGGTTTTCTGGAAGGGTTTAGGGGGTCTGCAGTTCTGGCCTCTTGGAGTCTCCGCTGACCCCACTTCTCCTTGCAGTGGAATCCATGTGGCTCTGTGAGCATCAGGGTGCCTCTGCCAACCAGAGTGACCAAACATGTCACAGGCCGGTGACAGGAGTCCATCCTCTTGCCAGAGCAGCTGCAGGGCAGGAAGTCTTGAGCATGGAGCCCTGGCCTCTGCATGTGAGTGAAGAGCTGGCCCTGGGGACAGGGAGAGGTGGGGACAGCCTTCCTACCCCAGAGGTCACCTGCCCTAGAAATGAACCCTGTTTGCTCCCCCTCTTTTCAGCACGATTCTTGGTCCTAAGGGTTCCGTTCTGATGGGAGGAGCGAACCCATCTGTCATTTGCCACACAGAGTTAGAGGAAGATGCTCTCGGAGAGCAGTTATAGAAGTTTAAGCAATTCAGCTTTGTCTTCAAGTCTAGACCATGAGTTCTTTAAGCCTTCGTTGGGAAAGAGAGCAGGGAGGTCTGTGTACCTGATTTTGTTGCCATTTAAAAAACTTTTTTATTACTAACATACTTTAATAAAAATTTTTTTTTATTGGTAACATGGTTTCCCCAGCTGCCCAACAATGGTCCTCACAGAACCTATAGTCTCTATATGGAAGGTCCCTCAAAAGCTCATGTGTTCAAGGCTGGGACCCCAGGGTGGCACTCTTGATGGAACCTTTAAGCAATGGGGCCTATGAGAAGCAAAAGAAACAGAGAGAAGGGACCAGGTCCCAGTGTCCCCTTCAAGGCCACGCCCCCAAGGGCCTAACTTACTCCCACTAAGCCACACCTTCTGAAGGAAGGTTCGCACACCCGCCATTAGTGCCAAGGGCGGCAGACCAAGCCTTAACATGCAGGCCTTTGGAGAACACTTATCCAAACCATAACACACACATACCTTTATGTATATTTACTTCTGTATATATTTTGAAAGCTGAATTTACATGGATATCTAATTCCAGCCCAACCCCACCAGATTCTTTTTCTTTCTTCCTTTTATATGTTATTTTCTTTTCCAACAGGGAGAGGTATAGCTCCCCTTGCTCCTGGCCTACTGAGACATTTGCTCGGTGCCCCTGTGGGTAGCCAATCTACCATGTCTTCTGACGGTCCCTTCCCTAGGAAGGGCGCCCTCTTCCACCTGCTTGGATTTATTCCCAGGGTGAGCTGCTCTCATCACAGATCCTTGAGGCTCCCTGTCCCCAGGATGGGTGGCTTCTTCACTTGCTGGGCTCCTGCACTGCCTTGATCTGGGGTACCATGGGTTCCCCTTCACTCCCTTCCCACACATGCTATGCTCTTCTTATGATGGTTTTGGGATGGACTATTTCAGAAGGAAGATTTTTATGCTTTAATTTTAAATCAAAACATAACAGGAATCAATACTAGAGGGGCACTGGAATTAGAAATCTGGTAAAATGACTAATTCCAGACAGCCATAAAGAAACCTTTAACTAGTAAATAAGTTTGAATGGAGCCTTCAAAGTAGTGATTGTAGAATTTTTCAGATAGCTCTTTGTGGTCATGAAAAGCAGAGGCCAAGGCCAAGTACACAAGTCAAGCATTCTCATCAGGGGCCAGACCACTTGCTTTGGCAGCTGAAGGGAAGAGGATATGAAGTCCACTAAGTAAAAGTTAATGTTTTGTTTTTTTTTTTTCAGGAATTTGTAGGAAGTTGAACAGCTTTAATTGCACAGTTTGGGTGGATACATGTTGAAGAAAGTAATTTTAAGGAACTGGGAAATTGTGCAATAATCTTAACCAGGGTCAAGATTGTAATTACTGCAGTAACAGAATGTTTCTATGTGTATATGTGACTGAAATGGGAAGCAGTTTTTTAAAAGTGCTCTAAAAAATAACAACAAAATCCTCTCTCTCTTTCTGTCTCTCTCTCTCTGGACTTCCTTAATTATGAATACCAGTGGTGGCTAAATATAGGTTCAGTGGCCATCTATATTTATAACTTTTCTCAGGTGGAAGTCACCAGAACAATACAGAATTAATTTGGTGCATAGGTTTTTATGGGCTCTAATTAATTTTGTTTTTCTTAAGCAGGCCAACTGGGATCAATAGCATTATATAACTGAACTCAGACCATGACTGTAGACCTAGACTTTTCCAGAAAGGCACAGCCCTTGGATGATGCCAGCCCTGAAGAAAGACAAGCAGCTCCGGAAGCCAGCCGCTGCAGCTGCAGAGGGGAAGAGGCTTGAAACATCTGTTTCCAGCCAAGGGCAGGCTTCGGAATGATAAAGTGAATAGCTTTTTGCAAAGTCAGAAGCTTCATCTATGACCCATTCATTTCTGAGACCTTGAATTGTGACATTTTCTGGCAGCTTATGAGCTATTCCCTTGAGGCAGGATTTAGCTGTGCGGGCCTGGGGCAGTGGTGTGATATGTTTTTGCTTTGTTTTGTTTGTTTTTTTGTTTTGTTTTTTGTGGACTGATCAAAGTGGCCTTAGTCCTTCCTCCCCTCTCCAGCTCCAGGACTGCGAACTTGCATCTGCGGCTGCGGTCACGTCCACCGGGGAGTGGGCGGGTGGACCTTTGAAACAATCTGGCTTGGCTGTGCTCTGTAGTGGCTTTGCTGCGCATAAGGTATGAGGTGTTAAATGGGCCTCTTCCCCTCCATTTCTTCCCAAATCACTAAGTGTTTCTCTTTGCCTTTAAGAAAGTAAGGCAAGCCCGAGCCAGCAGTACCCAGTAAGGTCTGATAGTCCTCATACCTGCCCTGTAAAAGCAGCCAGGGAATCCACAGGGTGTGTTTAAGAAACAAAACAAAACAAAAAAACCAAACCATAAGCAGAAATGCACTTCCTGTAAACATACCAGTCCAGGATGCTCCCTCTCCCACTTGACTTCTGTCCCTCCCTGTTTGGCTTTGCAAGCTGTTTATGCGCCTCTCCACCTGTGGGCCCGAGAGCCAGGCCTGGGGTGCTGCCTGTGCTGAGTGCAGCAAGTGGGGTGGAGGGCAGAGCCTGCCTTGCCTGTTCTGGTAGGGTCCCGCCCGACCACACAGCTGCAGGAGGCCTCTGTGAGTCCCCTGCATGGGATACTCCGGCGGAGGAAGATTGGACTGGGAGAGAGTCCACGGGCCGGCCGGGGTGGGCTTGGAGGCTTTGGGCTCTCCTGCAGCCCCACCCCTGGCCTCAGCCTTGCTGAGCAACTTGTAGGAGGAATAGAAGGACTTCTGTGTCTTTCCACTGTCATTTGGAACCAGCAGAGCCATAAGGCTGCCTGCTCTGGGGCTGAGGCTGGGGCTTGGGCTTTAGAAACCATCTGAGAGGGGCTGGGGGTATAGCTCAGTGGCATAAGCGCTTGCCTGGCAAGCGCAAGGTCCTGAGTTCGATCCCTGGTACCGAAAAAAAAAAAAAGAAACCATCTGAGAGATCACTCCGGGAGGGCATGGTGGTGCTTTTCACCAAGGAAGAACTACCTGGAGGAGGAAGAGATTGGGGTGGAAGGCAGGGTGATACTGATAGCTGCTGTTCTGGTAGGGGTGGTCTGCTCCCCCATATCCCCTGCCAGGAGCCAGGGACAGAGGCAGTGGGAATATGGCCCGGTGCCTGGAAGACTTGGCCATTACAGCTTTGTGTGCTAGAAACCCACATGGGCCCCCCAGAGGAGCACATGGCAACTGGCACCAGGAAGGAGGAGCAGCTTCCTACATAGGAACTTCAGAACCCACACACCCAACACCCCAGGCCTCTGGACCCAGAACATGCAGCAGAGCTCAGGCCTGGCCCATAGCAGGTTCGCTTGCTCGAGCTGCTTGAGTGATTTGGATGTGTACTCAACTGGGGAGCCACAGAGCAAGGAGTTCTGAATCAGGGCAACTGGTAGTGGCCCCAAGGATCCCATTTGGATGTAAGAATTGTGAGAAAACCAAGGATTTGCCTGGTTGTGTTTAGAAGCCATTTGTTCATGAACCTTCCATAAACCGTATGTCCGTGCACATACACACACAACTACATGCTTACACATACAAATGCATACATAGTTATATGTACAAACCCATCCACATCTGTAAACATACCTACACATACATCTGAATACATATATAATGGTAAATGTATACACAAACAAATGCACATATGAATACGTAGATAACCTGAATGCTTGTGTATACACACCTGTACACATATATATGTATATCTGCAATATTTACACACCTGTATATATACACAGCCGGAAATACATAGGTCTGCATGCAATATTTGAACATCCATATACACACACCACCACAATTATAAAGCATAATACATATCTCCAGTGAGTTCCTTTTTGGAAGGAAGGGAAGTGGGCTCTTGCTGGGGTACTTGGGCCTGTGTGGAAAAAGCCTGCTCCTAAGATGCTTGGAATGCCCCTCGGGATTATATGGCCTTCACTGTGTCTAGAGCAAAGGGTGGATGGTTTTGGTCCCTGACTGAGCTGTTGACCTGGATGTGTGGTCTTGCACACGTAGCTTATTGCTCTGTGTCTTACTTTCCCCATCTGCAAGGTGAGGACACGCAGGACATCAGGCCCCCAGGGTTGGCACTTTATCTGAACTCTGAGCTTGCTGCCTGGGTCTGAAAGTTCCTCAGGGGAAGCCAGGAGCTCTCAGTGAAAGTTGGGAACTCAGCTGGGAATTGCTGCTCCCTGATAGCTCCGTAACCTTTCATACCTTCTTTATTTTCTACTATGTGCATACATTATCAAAATTTTAAGAAATGTCTCGTACAGCATCCTGTTAAGGGGAATTAAACTACATTTGACTCTTTGTTGTGGGTTCTTTACTCTCATTTCTTCCAATGTTCTGGTTGAGAACACTTAGCAAGGTTTTTAACAACGTTTTAATGATGTTACCAGTTTTATCAACCAGTGTGTAGAGTTACATGTCAATGTTGAACTGAATGATGTGAGTGTTCGATATTCAGCAAACTGTTTATTTTCTTGGATGGTATGCTCACGCTGGCTGCAGTGAACACACTGTGAAAATACCATGGGCAAGAAAGAGAAAAAGAACATATTGAAGTTTTATGTTGAGACTTAAAAGAACAATGCCTCACACACCAATAGGCAGAGTCACTGATGAAGAGCCATCTGGAGGGCGGGGAAAGGCACACAGCTGAGCAGGACGGGAAGGGGTGCCATAGCCTGAAGACAGCATTATTCTGTGGAGGCCGTGCCCACTGTGTGTAAAGGCAGGCTGCTCAGACACCAGCTGGAAGTGATGGACAGAGCCTGTGACCATAGGGGCGGAGCCAGGGCCTGGCGTAGGACAACATCCCAGGTCTCATCAGAGAGCAGCAGCCTGGACAGCCTGGCAGCCCAGCTGAGAGAAGCGGCTGTCTTAATATCAATACCGAGGTCAAACAAAAATATTTCCGCACTGAAGAACTCACGCTTAACATGCAGGAGGCCTTGGGTTTGAGGCCTGAGCACGAATTTCTTCCGTTAGAAGATTACCTTGAATTTTAAAGGCGTTTATGTTTCTTCCTTCCCCTGTTCATCCCCAGGGGTGCACTTTTCCGTTTCAGTTACCCATTGTCAGCCTCAGTCAAAAATATTAAGTGGGAAATTTCAGAAATAAACAATTCATAAGTTTGAAATAATTTTTTACTACAGGGAGTTGTTGTACTTGTTCTGTTTGATTATTGCTGCTATTGATCTCTTACTGCGCCGGATTTATAAATCCCTTCGTTGTATGCATAGAGAGAATTGTAGGGTCTGCGGGGTTTCAGGTCCGCACTGAGGCTTCTGGAATTTCCCCCACCGGTAGGTGGGACTTCTGTGTTCTTATGAGTCTAGCTGCTTTCAGTGAGATCCTAGAGGTGTAGGAGAAATGTAGCAATCAGCACACACCGTATTTTGTGTACCTGTATCTGATTTGGAGACAGATACGTCACCTGCTGTTGGTTCTATCTGTAGCGAGAGGTCTGAGAACAAGGTGCCTGAGGTTCAAAAGAGAAGAGATGAGAGAGACGAGAGAGCCCAAAGTCTGGGACCGTGGGGCCCACAGTCTCTGGGCCGCAGCGGCGTCCATCACTCATCTGCATCCCCTCTTGTCAGGACAAAGCACAAAGCTAAGACAAACAGGCGAAATTCCTTATCCCTTTGCATTTCTGCCTCTCAGATGATGGTAGCAGTCCTCGGGCGGGCCTCCCACACCCGGCACGATGTTCCCTCAGTTCAGCTGGGGATCATAAGCCAACCATCAGTAATCAACCCGTTAGCAATCTCAGCCCTTTCCCCACAACCTGCCTGTCTGGACAAAATGGGAAGTTTGTTGATTCATAATTTTAGACGTGGGGTTTCACCTCTTTCAGCTTCGGTCTCTGCATCTATAAAATAGGACCATCTTTCCCCACAGAGATGGCTCCACTTTGCAGAGAGGGAAACTCAGGGCCAGAAGTCAGGGCCAGAGGGCACAGGTGTCTGCAGTGCTGAACCAGGCCAGCGGGCACACCCCCTTGTGTCGGAACCTGGGGGCCTCCCAACCTAGGGTCCTGTCCTCATTCCTCGTGAGCACACCCAGATATTGGAATGACCAGTTCCCCAACTTGGGGAAAGGCAGAATTAAAATTGTTTCTACTATAGTAAGTCAGAGCCCAGGACGGGCTTAGAGGGGTGGGAAAGAGCAGCAACGGGAAGTGGCTGCATAGGTAAGTGTAGCCACGGTTGTGCCTGTATTCCAACCAAACCAAATAAACAAGAGATGTGTATGTAGGCAAAAGAAGTGAAACCTGGGGTGAATATTCGTGCGCCTATGTTTATAGCTATTATTCACGTTAACCCAAAGCAGGAAGTAACCCAGATATCTAGCAGTAGATGAACGGATGCATATCCATTCAATGAAATACTCTCTAGCCTTAGAAAGGCAGGAGATTCTTGCAAAATTCTGCAACATACATGGACCTTGAGGATGTGGTGCTGGGTGAAATCAGCCAGGCACAAAAGGACACATGTATGGCTCCACCGGAGTATTCAGATTCCAGCCAGTTTTGCAGCAGGTGTGCTTGACCTTGACTGACATTTCCTCCTCTGCTGTAGTGTGACTGGCCCTCCCCAGCCCCTTGGCCTCCCTCAGCTAAGTTTAACCTAAGTGTCTAAACAGATATGGTGCTGGCCACTGTTTCCTCCAGGGGCACTTTGCCTGCTCAGCATTGTGAAAAGCATCTGTTCCTTTCTGGGACTGTTCAGTCCCATCCACTTGGACCCTGTGGGTCACTGCTGAGGATGGTCATGTGACCCAGAGGCAGGGGGTTGAGTGGCTTTCAGACTTGCCTCAAGGGGAGGGGTGGCTGCCTGTGGCCTGGCTCGGTTGCTCAGATGCCAAGTGCTACCTGAATAGCTTCCAGGGCCTCTCTGCCATGGGCCCGCAGAGGGTCAGAAGCTCTACAATTAATACATTCCTTTGCCAGCAAATTTCATTCAACTCTTAGTTTCTCACTGTCCCTGAATGTGAATTGACTTGAATGCCCAGAGTTAAAAGAACAAAAGTTATGTAACACCTTGAAGGGATGGTAGCCACTTACAAGCAAACATTTTGATTGAATACTACTATAGGTTAAGGCCTCTTTGGCTAAATAGCAGTATAGTATGCTTTAGGAGGAATGCTTGGACACAGGTAGGAATAACTTTGTGGAAGGAAGGAGCAAGGTGAATTACCTATACAAAGAGAAAGCAAAGTACTTGTGTGCAAAATAGGGCAGAAATAATGAGGTGTACGATGTCTTGAGATAGAAAATGAACTGAGAACCGGAATTGCAGAAAATCATGTATTGAGTGCTTGCTGCCTGCTGGTCCCTCTGCTGGCTCTTTCATAGATAGATATCTCATTTGAATCTTGAAGCAAGCAGCCCTGTAAGGGGGTAGCTTTTAGTTTCCTGAGGAAATGAAGATTCAAAGAGGGGAAGCCCCAGTCACCCAGCAGAAAGAGGTCAGATGAGATGCAGGCCTAGATGTGGCCAGAATCCAAAGCATCCTAGACCTTGAGATGGGAGTGGAGGAGACTTGAAGAGACGCTTGAGAGAAAAAGAAAATGCCAGAGCCAGCCACATTTGTTGAGCATCCACTGGGTGCTAGGCACTGAGCTAGGCACTTTGCCGATCTGCATAGTGTTGATCTGCCGGACGGTCATAGTACTTGGTATCTATGATTGTAAGCAACAGAAACACACCAGAGCAAGCTTCAGTGAGGAAGGAGATTTTTTATTGAAAAAAATAAAAGGATGTCTGCTAAACCCAAGAACAGGAGACAGACAGCAGGATTGCTGGAGAGAGGGGGTGAAGGGTGGTAAAGAGGATGCTGGGCTCTCTTTTGCACACCTGCCTTATCTTCTTGTGCAAAGATGTGAAAACAGTCATGTACAGCATCCAATCTCTCCAGTTTCTGCCTGGGCCAATCAACTCTATTGGATTGAGTTGTAGACTGGCTCTGAGTAAGGTGGGGGTGTTAGATAGACTTAAATATGTCCAAGGGGTAAGTTCTGTGGTTTTATTTCTGTTTTACTCATAAAGAATTGACGCTACGCTTGATCTTAGCCAAAAGACCAAGAAGCAATAACTCTTAAAGAATTGAGATTTGTAGATATTGAATATCCTTGCCCAAAGTCACATGGCTAATGAAGTAGAGTTTGAAGTGGGCCTGTCTGTCTGGAAACCCATGTTGTGGTGCCACATACCTCTAATCACAGTTACTTGGGAGGAGAATGGCAATTTTGAGACCAATGTAGGCAACTTTGATGAGATGCTGTCTCAAAATAAAAGAATGTAAGAGAGCTGGGAATGTAGCCCTGGATTCAATTTCCACTTCTACAAGAAAAAGAAGTTTGTAATCATCACATGTATAAACTTCTCCAGAGTACAGTTCCCCCCTTATCTGCAGATGTGTTCCAGGATGTTCCATGGGTACCTAGAACTGCCAATTATGTATATATGTGTTTATGTATATATGTGTATATACACATGTGACATGTATGTGTGCATTATATATTACATGCTATGGTATGTAGGTATTCCCTATATGTGATGTATAATATGTAGTAGTACATTACATAGAAAATGTATATAGTATATTACACTGGTAGCACAGAAATATGTATGTATATATGCACACCCATACAGATAGATATACACGTGCCTATTGTCTTTTCCCCCAAACATATATACCTATTTTAATCTATAAACTAGGCACCATGAGAGATTAACAGCAATAATCAATAGTAAACAAAACAATTATATGAATATTCTGCATAACATCAATGCTTTGCATCTGGAATTTTCCACTTAGTGTCTTCAGGCCACAGTTAAGTGCAGGTAGCTGAAAGCTCAGAAAGCAAAACCATGGCTGGGGTGGGTACTGTGGTCTTCAGTTGCTCCTTTATCCAGAAGCTAGAGAAGAAAGTAGGACAGTTTGACCTGAGAAGGACAGCATGCAGCCCATTTATTTTAAAAGCTGTTCTTTTGAGGACGGTGGCTAGCAATTTTCTACAATGGGTAAAAAAGCATGAAGCAGTCCCCTGAGAGCAGTGTCCTATGCTCTAGGGGCCTCTGACGTGAGGGCAAGTCCTCCCCACAGTGAGGACCAACACTTCTTGAAGGCCAGGGACTGGGCCACATTGCTTCCTTAGATTTGTCCAGCCCTCAGACTGAAATCTGCCTGGAAGACCTGCCCCTGGCAGAAAGTTGGGGTACCCCACGGGTTCGGTTGTTCTCATCTGACCTTTGCACAATCCCAAAGCAGATGGATCCGAGTGTTGCCCTTGGCTCCCTTGTAGCATTTGAGAATGAATGTTCGTTCTAAGATATTTCAGTTTACCCATGGGGCGGAGAGCACAGAGTTTGTTTATAATGAATATTTTGGTGTAGATTTGACTTGACACTAACTTAGCTACTTCAGGGATGCTTGGCCCAGCAGGAACACTAATCCACCTCTAAGTAACTTGGCCAAGATAGGACAAACTTTAAATGATACTAACTTACCACCGGATTTGATGGATTATATGCTTCATCAGAAACATCACCTAGGGTTGTTTATCTGGAAAGGATTATCTAAATCCACCTTCCAGTTCATAAACACTGACTGTGTGCCAGAGATACAAGTGGGTAGCATGATTGTGGAGGGGAGGTCTGTTTCCAGAGGAAACAGAGTAAGCCTCTCAGACAAGGGAGAATTTTTGTGGGAAGGAGAATTTTTGAAGCTGTTTGCACAATGGTATTAATGGACAATATCCTGTTTCTTGTTTTTCAGATTGGAAACCTGGAAGATTTCTACCATTTTCATCACAGCAAGACCTTTAAAAGATCGACCTTGAGTAGCAGAGGCCCTCATACCTTCCTCAGAATGGACCCCCAGGTACACAGGGGCAGGAGAGTTCCCTAAGCATGAGAGTGTTGGGGTCTGTGGTCCTGAAAATGCACAAATCCGGACGGTAGTGTGACTCTAGAGAGGTATTAATTTTCCATGTCTGCTTGGAATGAAGCATGACAGAGGTGCAGCAGCACATCGGACCATCTAAATGCCCCACATACTGGGAGCCACTGTCAGACTTGAAAATTTAAATTCGTAACTTTAGTTGGAAGCAGCATTCATGTGAGTGTAGATCTATTAATATTGGAAGATTTGGTAGGACTGGGTATGTAGCTTATTGGTGGAGTTCCTACCCAGCATGCTCGAGGGCCTGGGTTCAATTTCTAGTACTGCAAAAAAAGCAAAAGCAGAAAATAAGGAAATGTCAACAAAATACATAATAAATACTGGAAGTACATCTGTATATCTTTCCCTTAAAGCAAAGCCACTAGGCCGTTCCAGCCAGTATTTTATAATGAAGTTAGAATTCAGCCAGGTGGATGCTTTCGTGGTTGTTGCATGTATCATAATGATTACGATGAATTTAAAAACTGGGGCAGTAAGTATGTAACATTTCTTGCTAAAAATTTATATAACTCTGAGAGTAAAATGATACAATTTGAAAAGAGGCTGACATTCGAAGTTATAATACACTTATTTATTGGAGTGGTTAGTAATACTTGCTGCATATCTTTGAAGTTAATATTTGCCAAATGTCAGTCAAAAGATAGTTGGTAAGATTAAAAATTGTGAGCCTGTGATGAGTTCATGCATTTTGGAATACCTGCTCGGTAGCTGGTTCTGCTCACATCAGGGCCACTGGGGCTGGTAGTGGGTTCAACTGCAAATGTGTGGACAGAAGAATATGTGACAAACCACAGGGCAGTGAGCGCTAGGAGGGGAGATGAAGTTTATGGGAGAACCAGTAGTAATTCTCCCCAAATGTGGCCATTAGTAAGCCATAGTTTTAAACATGGAAATCATCTTTTCATAAAAGCAATGTGATCAGTGCTAGTCTGGGATTCCTAGCTGGTGCACAAAATTATTTCATCTTGTCCCAGAGAACATTTGCAATGGGTTGCCATGGAAGGATGGGTTTTTGGTGTTGCCCCAAACCACCCATGGACAATCATGGCTTCATCTGTATAGACAGAGCTTGGAGGTGGTGGGGGGCGCAGTTTATCCATGGACACTGTAATGAATTACCCTTCTCTGGGCATCTCTCCCGCGAGTCTCCTGATTTAAAGTGCGTGGAACTCATTTGTGTAAGTTGGCTATGAAAGACAGGCATATTTTAAATGTACTTCTGAACTAATTTTAAAGGTGGATCGATGGGTAGATGGATGGACAGATGCATGAATGGATGGGTGATGGATGGATGGATGGATAGATCAGTAGGTAGACAGAGATTGGAGCACTCTGCTAATCTACCTCACTATCCCTTCACAGCAAGGAAAGGACTTTAGTGTTTACTACAGGATTCCCATGTGCTTAGACACTCTAGTATGCATCATCTCTCCTAATTACACGGTGCTGTGATTATATCTACTTGCACTCTTGCCATGGAACGTGAAGGAATGTTTTTCAAAGGGATAGGTACATTTTCTTCCTTTAGGGAGCAAAGCCAGATTGCTCATACTCCTGGAATGGGGCAGGCAGGAAGGGAGAGAGGCCTGCTGCAGGCATCAGTATCAGAAGGAGCAGGAGGGTGTTCTGTGAGGAGTGCACAGCCTCTCACTGGGGAGACCCGGTGCTGTGAGGTTGAGAGTCACCTGTCCCCTCTCAGGTTGGAGAAAATTCTAAGCTAAAAAGGAAACAGCTACATTGCACCTCCACGGGTTCACCTTAAGTGAGCAGTTGATCTATCTTTTGAAGATGGTGTACTTCTTTGTCTAAAGTCTCTGAAGTTGCAAAATTGCTGCTGTGTAGAGAGTTACAATGAAGAGGAAGCTGTCTGCATGCAGGAGGTCCCACGCATGAGCGTGCTCTACAAAGAGACTAGAACAGTGGGGTTTTTGGTCCCCTTCCCATGGGATGTCCGAGAATTAAGCTGTCCATCAAGCGTTAGGACAAAGGCAGAGCTGAAATAGATTTTGTCTGTGTTTTGTCTACATTGTCTACTTTTGGTGACTCAGTTTTTATGACGTCTTTCCAAAGAGTTAAAGATGTCATATTACAATGATGCATGCATATTCATGGTTTAACTCATATTTGCTATGGAAGCAGCCCATGAACAGTTGAATGGATAAAGAAAATGTCATATATATATAGATCGATAGATGGTAGATAGATACATAGATACATAGATAGGTAGGCTGATAGGATAGAGTGCAACTACTTAGCCAAAAAGGAGGACATGGAGTCACTGTGGAAAACAGATGCACTTTGAGACCATAATGCTAAATAAAATGAATCAAACACAAATGGTTCAATATTGCATGGCTTCTCTCATGAGAAACCCAAAACATAAAAAATTTAAAGAGCAAAAAGAAAGGTGAGGGCTGAGGATATAGCTCAGTGGAATAAGCGCCTGCCTAGCAAGCGCAGGGTCCTGAGTTCGATCCCCAGTACCGCCAAAAAAAAAAAAGAAAGGTGATAGGGAACAGGAAAGTAGGCTTTGCGGAGTTGTGAAAGGGATCTGTGGATGGGGAGAGATGGAGGGAGGGGCAGGGAAGGGAAGTAAAAAGGGTTAAGATATAGTGAGCACATGTACCCGTTCCCCAAGATGAAGGTAATTATTATGTATCACAAACATATAGTAATACTAAAAAGGGTACTCAATGTGAATGCTCTTCTTTCCTTTCCAAAAATATCAGCTGTGAATGGAAGAGCAGAGTTTTCCAGAAGGTTCTGCCTTAGTGAGACACAGTGATGAGCCTGCAGCAGTCAGGAAGCAGAGGCTGGCAGGTGCGCAGTGCCCGGGTAGGACAGGTTCCACAGAGGGCTCCAGGACCTCGATGCCTGTGTGTGCTGCCTGCTTCTGCAGCCTCTAAGCTGCAAGGCTAACACATTTTAGGTGCTTCTAAAGTGTTATACTCAGTGTGAATGTGAGGACAAAGTATTCTCAGTAATCGGCTGTGTTCTTGCAGGAAACAGGAGGAAGGATAGACTTTGCAGGCAAAGGCTCTGGCAGTTAAATGATTTTGAATGAAAATCTCTTTTATATGGAGTTTTTTAATAAGCTCCTGGCAGGGCTGCTATCAAAGCATCCTGCCAATAAAGAAGAAAGAGGAAAAAGGTAAACAGCCAGACCATCCCAGCTCTGCCTGAAACTTGCACGTGATTGGCTGATGGTCTCACACAGTTCCAATTAAAGTTGTAGCCCCAGGGAGAGTGTATAGACATCTAAACCAATTATGAACTCAGAATCACAACTGAAATACCTCTGTTTACATTCGTCTAGTTTTAAGGCAAACTAAATCAATTAGCTGTCAGTCTGATGGATATTTACATTGCCTTGTCATTTCCAATTAAATGTTTGGCAGAATTAGCTGTTTTATGTAGGCATTTAGTGTTATCTTTTATTGCAGCCCATCTGAACCATTTTCCTACAGGAGCAGAGCCTGCTGGGTGACACCTTAACATCTGGAGAGTTGTGTAATTAATATTATTAACAAAAAGGAAAAGATGATTTAATATTATGCAGAGGCATTGGAATGCAAAGTTGCCATTGTGTTGGAATGACCAAACTGGAGATGAACATTATAGGGCTTAGGATAAAGTTCAATTGCGTACAGATGGTGTTCTATTTTAATTAGCTCCAGTTTCTGTTGTGTAACAGTGCTTTAATAATTGATGGAATTTACAGCATACCCCAATGACACATACAAACTGATAGAGTGTACATTTGTTAAAACAAAACACAAGGGAGACACCAGTAGGGCTTTTTTTCTTTAATCACAGACACACACACACACACACACACACACACACACACACTCACATACTTCTTAAGCATCCTTTTGGACTGATCTGTACTAGCGTTGTGCCATCCTTTCCCTTAGATTCTTAATTACCTTCACTTGATTTTTTTTTTTTTTTAACAGTCTGAAAAGGGCTATTTTGTTCCAATTGCTTTGTTGATCAGCCCCATCCTGGGGAGAACAGCCTGAGCGTTCTCAGCGTGCAGTATCAGTCCCTGGGTTTTTCCAAGGGCTGTCATTTAAGCAAACTGAAAGCATTTGTTTTTAACTTGTTCTTTTGCCAAAAGTCTGGAGAAGGGTGGATGTTACAGAAGCATCAGCCAATAGCTGAAAGGGCTCACAAATTTTTTTAAAATTACTTGTTCTGATTCTGTTCCAAGCTGGCTTATAGTTAGACGCTGCTGCCTATGTCTTCCAACCCTTACATTTCAGCTCGATGACTCGGGTTCAGCCCTTTCCTTCCCTTTGGTTCTTAGCCAGGTGGATGACGGAAATGGAAGGATAAAGATGTTATTAAGGAGGCCCTGGGTGGCTCCTTCCGGGGTGCCAGGCGCCTTCAGTTTGATGCTGCTTCTCAGTGCTTTAATGTTCCAAAGTTACAAAATGATTTCGAGGACCAGAGCAGGCGTTCTGTTTTGTAGGATGGGACTTTGTCCCCAGAGTTTAATCAGAGCTCAGGTTTCTTCCCAGCAATGATGCAACATTTAAGGAGATCTTTTCATTAACCGCAGATGGAATTTTATCTGATAGTTTTGTGTGCTAGAACCATTTGAAGTGCAAACAAACAAAAAGTTCCTGGCAAGTAACAGCATCTAGGCAGTCAGTGACCAGATTGATCTGAGAGGTTGATGAACTGTGCAGTGGTGGGGAACCGGGCGGGCTGCTGCCCGGGACGGGTCTGCCACGTGGGGAGGGAGAGGTCTCTGTCTTTCCTAGCTGGCAGCCTCCTCTCTGGCATTGCAGATGACAGGGATGAACGACCTCTATATTTTCAGCACAGCCTAACTAGTCTGAGTGACATGGCTACTAGGAATTGGTAAAAAGCTTGAATTTTAAAATATATTTTAAAACAGCAGTCTCAACTTTCGAGACACCAGGGACCGGTTTTGTGATGACAGTTTTTCCACATGTGGGAGAGGGAGTGATTCAGGATAATTCAAGTACGTTTATATTTATTGTGTACTTTATTATAATCACATTGTGCATTGTATTTCTACTATGACAGTGGATCCTCATAAGGACCGTGCAGCCTAGACCCCTTGCACATGCAGTTTGCAGTGGGGTTAACACTGAGACCCTAATGCCCCTGCGGGTCCGATAGGAGACAGAGCTCAGGTGGTGGCGTGAGCAATGGTGTAAACACAGAGGTTGCTTCGCTTCCTCACCTCCTACTGTGCGGCCCGTTTCCTAACAGGCTGCAGACCAGCACCAGTCCATGGGCCGGGACTTGAGCACCCCTGCTTCAAAAGACAGCATTTTGTTACTTCACCTGTGCGCTTAGCACTTACACTTTGGTCTCTCAAAGACATCTCAACGTCATCACGTCCCACTCTCCGCTCACTGTGTCTGACCTCAAAGAGAAGCACTCATCTGCACCTATGGCACAGCCACAAGCTGGCAGCCTCGCTGTCCCCGCTTGTTTCATGGCTGGGGCCAGCCCACCTCCTGTGCAGTTGGCTCTGCCCATGTCCTGTGTGTCCTCTCACCTGGCCCACCTCACAGCCTGCTCTAGGCATCCTGCATCCCCACTAATTTCCTCTCCAGCTGCTAAGAGATCCTGTGAAACACTTGGCTGCCTCATTGCCTAGGACTTCCTCTCCTACCTCCCAGACCCTCCTTGGTCTGCCCCGCCCCCCACCAGCCCGGCCTCACTGGTCTGGATGACCTCACTCTTCCCCTCTTTACAGCTTTTGCACAGATTGTTCCCCGCCTCCCTGCATGTCACTCTGTTCTCTCCCTTCCCCTCCCCTCCCCTCTCTGCTACCGGGAAGTCCTCAGACTTGGCCCACTTCTCCTAGCGGTTGTATGTTTATGTTCTAGATTTAGCCCGAGAGCGGGAGCGGTGTTCGGTGGCCACCACGATGACTAGTTCATTTTGCTTGGGATCTGGCTGGTGACACAGACAAGGGCTGGCCGGGGAGCTGCAGACGGCCCTGGGAGGTCTGGGCTGGCAGGCTGGGGAGCATGTGTGGTATTTAGGAAGGAGAAAGTGCTGGGGATGCAAACTGGTCCCTGGATGCTCTGGGGGACAGAAGCTTGTAGTTTGAAGCATGCAAACCTATGTCTTGTTGGTACAATCTGAAGTTCTTGAGCACCCAGGCCATACTGCATTTGTGTTTCCTTGTAGGTCCAGCAATTCCCCAGTAAATAGTAGACTGAAACCTCATATGTATTTATTGAAATGTGTCTCAGTTTTCACAGGTTAGGTTCATGTATGCAGGGCATGTTTGTTATCATTTGCTTATCAGCTTCTTTCAATATAAATATTTAAGATATACAATTTGGCTTATGTTGGTTTAATGATGACAAATATCCTAAAGGGATCCTGAATTAGCAAAGCCTTGTCCTGTATTGCAAATGCTAATGGCTGCATGGGGGGCATACTGACTTGGTAGTTTTATTAGCCTCCTAGGGTTGCTTAAGAAAGTACCCCAGACTGGGTGGCTCAAACAACAGAAAATCATTGTCCCTCAATTGTGGAGGCTGGGAGTCTGAGATTGAGATGACAGCAGTGTTGGTTTCTTCTGAGGTCTTTTACAGATAGCTGCACTTTTGCTTCATCCTCACATGGTTTTCCCTCTGTGTGCCATCTGTCCCCTGACCTCCTCTTCTTATGAGGACACCAGCCAGATTGGGCTGGGACCCGCTCTAGGGACCTCACTTTAACTCAGTTACTTCTTTGAAGACCATCTCCAGGCACCAGGGATGTAGGACTTGCCTAGCATGTGTGAGGCCCTGAGTTCCATCTCCACAGTCTCATTCTGAGTCTCTGACTTTGGGGAGGAACATATTACAGCCAATAGAAGAAACTGGGCTATGGCTGCTTGTTCTGTTGCTGATGACCCGAGGCCAGGGACATGTGGTGGGGAGAGAGGGAACTTCTGATTCCTTTCAGAAAAAATAAGAATTAAATTACAAATGAACAAATAGCTTTAATTTCCCAAAGTGCTTTTACACCCACTGTCCATTTCCCAAATTAGCAGAATGTGTACTGTCCTCTCTTGGCAGCTTGGCAGTGGCCTTTGGGGCAGAAATCAAGACATGGTCTGCACAGTTTCTGTTCTGGCTGCAGGTGTAGAAGTGGGAGGGAGCTGGGTTCCCTGTTGTCTTGGTGACACAGAAGGAGCAGGGAGGGGGGTTCTAGGCCCAGGTAGAATACCTCTTATTTTAGGGGTTTGTCCAATGTGTCCTCCTCTTCTACTGCTCTGGCCCACCAGGCTCTGTCTGTGTGGTTCATAGCGGCCTGGTGTCCTCCATGCTCACCCCAAGGCCACAGGTGGGCGTGGGCATCTCCCCAAGCCCGGATCTAACTCTTGTTCGCTATGGCAGCGGTGTTTCTCCCGCCTCCAGAAAGACGGCAGCAGTAGCACCTGTTCTTCGTGAGCCTAGCTCTGAGTTCAGTGCTTCTTAACCGCCACGGCATCACAGGCCCCTTGGAAAAGCGATAAAGGTTGTGGGGTCTCCCTCCTTTTCTCTCTCTCTCTCTCTCTCTCTCTGTCTGTCTCCAGAGGGAAAACAGCCAAATGCTTATACCCACATCGCTTTCCTAACTGTTTTTCCAGACTAGGGCCTCCTGGCACTGAAGCCTGTCTTTCCAGTCCTTGAAGGACCACGGGCCCATAGTTCCCCTCTCAGTTCACATGGTCATCCGCTCCGCTCCTGTCTGTTGATGAGAGGAGTAAGAGGACCGCCTTGCACCCTACAAGGTGACATGCGCTTGTCAGGCAGCATTATTTGTCCCTCTTTAATGTCACCACCCAGCCTTCTCCTTTAGCTCTTTACCTGGTTGAATGTTGGCCTGGTTAGGTGTTCAGCAGAGTTGATGTTGTTGGTGGGACTTGAAATCTAAACTTCAAAGACTGTTGAATGCAAAGACCCTCTGAGATGGACTGGCGATCTCACCTCTCCCTTTAGAGGTGAAGATTGAGGCAGGATGCCCAGCTTTCTATGCAGAGAGAGAGTGAGTAAGTGGTTTCTTTTCTGTACTCCTAGTGCAATTGTTCTCTCCTGGAGGAGACTAGGATTTGGTCCCCCCTGAATGCTGGGGAAGTGACTAATGACTTCCTCCACAGATTTGCCCTGGTGTGCAATCAGGCTGGCTCACAGCATGGAGGACTTCCCTCATCCTCCCACAGCTACAAATGATAATATCTTTCACTCTGGGGAAGCCAAGGGGGAAAAAAAAGAAAAGGGAGAGCTGGTCAGAGCGGTCTCCCTTGCTCTGCATACAACCAAGTATACACGGAGCACAGAACCCGTGCAAAGCTCTCAACAGAGCTGGCCAGTGGGTTCTGCAAGGAAGGTTAGTAACTTGATTCAAGTGTACGCCCTTCCCTACAATGTTGTGTAAAACTCCTGCTAGCAAGGGTCTCTTCTGAGTATCCTTTGTCATCTTAGCTCCGTCCAGAGCAAAGACTCTGAACCCCCTTATAGGAGTCTCCAGCTCCCAAGAGCTTCCTGAGGCTTCCTGAGTTGATGAGGGCCTGAAAATAGATGGCGGCTTTGGGTGGAGCACAAGCAAGATGTCATGTTCTCTTTGGTGACATTGTCTCATAAAAAGAAGTTTCAAAAGCACTTCCTTTTATCCCTTGTCATACCGGGACCAGTGTGTCAGATGGGCTTCTGGTTTGGCAGTGTGTCATAGTCCATAGAAAAGAGGCCACCATCAAAGCTGCCACCCAGACAGCATTTACAACCTGGTGACAATGATAACTCTTGACATCCACAGGCCATTTACTCAGATCCAAACAAGGCTCTGCTTGTTAATTTGCATCTGTGTGGATAACTTTAAATTCTACCTCATTTTATCTACAGAAGGACATTCTACAGATGTCTAATTTTAACTTGACTTCTAAGAAGAAAGTTGGAAGAGGGCGTGTACTACCAAAAAAATTAAAAAGAATTTGTAGGACTGGTGATGTAGCTCAGTGGTAGAGCTACCTAGCTTGTGCAAGGTCCTGGATTCCATCCCCAGAGTGCACAAAACCAGAGAAGACAAAAAGATTGTTTTTCACGTAATCTTAAGGTTATGAAGTCTTTTTTCTGTCTAGAATTGATTTCCAGGACAAAGAACTTTCTAGGATAAGAATGCTGCATGGTTAGCCAGAAACACACAAACAGAAAATGAATAAAAGGAAAAGAGTCAGAATAAAGTTATGTTTTCAAAATATGTCTTCAAAGAAATAAAAACATTCTTGTGAACAGATGATTTGTGTTTGGTCCGGAAGTGGCATTTGGTAAACACACCTTGCACTTATACAAATATGCTTATAATTGATTTTCTACAGAAAAGGAGAGCAAGTATCACCCAGGATTTAAGACCTGATCACATTTTCAACTCAGAAAGGAAGAAGTTTCTTTGTGGTTATAGCATTTGAAGTGTATTCCTGTTCAAAATCTGAAGTCTAACTTTGTGTCTTGATCCAGGAAACATGTAGTGAGCCCTCACTATATGCCGTGAATGGCCTAGCAGACTGAAATACAGTGGTTCACAGAACATAGACCCTCTCCAGATAGAGTGTACAAACCAGCTGGGCAGCAGAGGATAATCACATCAGCCCTGTGTTAGTCAGCTTTCTGTTGCTATGACAAATACCTGAGACAAACGACTTAAAAAGAGGAAAGGTTTATTTTGGCTCAGGTTTTTGCAGGTTTCAGTTCATCATCATTTGGCCCCTGTTGCTTTGGGCCTGGGGCAGCAGAGTACATCGTGGCATGAGCATGTGGTGGAAGAAGCTGATCGCCTTATGGTGACTAGGAAGCAAAGAGAGAAGGTAGGGACTGAGTAGCTTGTCAAGAGCAGGTGCCCAGTGACCTAACTTCCTCCCACTAAGCCCCACCTCCCACCAGCACCATAGACTGAGGACCAGCTTTCAACATATGGCCCTTTGGAGAACCCTTCCAAACCATAGTAACTCCAAATCAACCCAATCACAGATGGGGGTGGGATTGCTCATTCATAGTCTTCCTTGGGTTTAGGACTTATTTTCTAAGTTGTTGTGTATCTATGACCTTGGAAGGTATGTCAGTGTGTGCTACTGCCTCTTCCATACATTTTCACAGAGGAATTCCGAACCTCCTATGTAGACATGATGAGGCATCTGGTGAGTAGGTTGTGAATGAAGCTTCAGTGGAAAGCGACAGTCTAAGCGTACTGCCAGAGAAGCATTGTTAGGCTTCCCATTAGTACTGGTCCTCCAAGGAGAGGGAGAATGCTTTAAATCCTACAGAGATCCCCAGGTTACTTTTCCTAGCTCAAATGATTGCATATATAAAGTAAATAGTCCAAGAGTCCAGTTGCCTTTCCCCTGCAACTCTCACCATATCACCATTTGCATGAAAGTCCCACAGAAGAATTAATTCCACAAGTGGCACATGCTTAGGGACACTCGGTGATGTGGGTCTTTACTATAAGCTGCACTATTGTGTACACGAGACTCTTGGAACATGCCTGTGAGAGGGCATCCTTTCAGCATGGACAGGTGAGTTAAAGTTTCAGTCACTTGGGTTCAGGTCTCTCTAGCCTTTCCTGTGTGGCCAGGTGGCTCTAGGGCTCTAACCTAGTAGGGATATGAAACAAGAGTTTTGCATTCCCAGCCGAGGTAGAGGGAAAAGCACCTCGTCCCCGGACAAGGCCCAGGTATATTCCTGCTCCTCCTCCCAAACCCAGCACAGATAGACAAGAAGTCTCAATGCATCTTAGTTGAGCAAGCAACTGAATAAGTGACCACAGGTAGAGGGAAAAGCACTTAGTCCCTGGATTAGGTGATGTGCAGAGAAATCAGGGAAGTTGGATTTGGAAAGTGGCTTATTCTTTGTGGTGTATAAGAAGCGAGATTGGTGATTCCACTGTGCTTCCTAGGGTGGATGAGGAGCAGGGCAGTGACCAGAGCCCAGGGGAAAGGACAAGGTGACCGCTGGCAAAATTGGCTGCTATGACCATGCTGTCCACCTGGATTTCATCTCCAGAGAATTGGGATCCAGAAGTCCCCTCACTTGGCAAATCTATCATGTTTGGTTTCTCTGGACCAACCGTGTCTCAGTGGTTGTCAGAGGCTTGCAATGGTCGGGTCTATCACCAGGGCATTGTGGAGGGCTGGGGTCATGCCACTAGGAGTGCCCCTAACCATGCTGTGGACCTGACGCTGGCCTCACTCACCCTGAGAGCTATGTGTCAGCATGGGACTATTACTTATGCAGAGCCCGCAATGATTAGTGGATAGGATGCTGTCTTATTACTTTTATTGTTGCTGAGAAAAAATACCTGACACCCATAGTTAAAGGAGGAAAGCTTTATTTAGCTCACAGTCTGTAGAGGTTTTACTTCGTAGTTGGCTGGCTCCAAGACGGGGTGGCATGGCAGAGGTGCACTGCAGAGGAGAGACAGTTCTTTGTGGCAGGCAGAAGACAGGAAGACAGCAAAGCAGTGAAGTAGCACGGAAGCAAGCAGCAACTGTCCCTCATATTCTATCCAGGATCCCTGCCTTTAGGTGGGTAGCACTTACACCCAGAGTGGGCCACCTTTAGTCCTAGCATCACACCATGAATCAATCCTGGCATCACGCATGCTAGATCCAACCACTCTGAAAAGCTCCATCTGTGACTGTATGAGGCTTTAGGGGAGACGGCTAGATAGAAGCCACAATAGATGCCAAACGCCCCCATCCTGCTAGGCAGCTGTTTCATGACTTCCAGAAAATGCTTCCCCACATTACCTAACTGATGCGGGGGCGGCGCTCACTCGGGCTTGCAAGGGCAGAGTTCACCTCCTTCTCTGACTGGAAGTGTGACCTGGCAGAACCATAGTGGCTCCAGGGCTCAGCAAGGGATGGGACGTCCCGAGGTGCCTGGTGCCATCGAGAGTCTGAATTCTGCTGTATTTTATAACAGGATGCTAAGCAGACTATGAAATCTCATCTTAGATATTTTGTACCAGGTAAAAGCCTTTTACTTCAGGCAGTAATATATGGGGAAGTTGCAAAATGCCACCAGTGGGTATTATCAACAAAATATCTCATTTTATGGTTGCATTTTCTGTAGGAGTATCTATAGTAGCAATTATAAATTATCTAAGACTTCATGCTGAGGCTTTTTAAGTGTCTAACTTACAATTGATCTTGAGCTTTTTTGCAGTGTTTCTAAGGGTCCTGGTCTGTGATCATTTTATACACAACTCACATGGAGCGGAACAGGCTATGGTATTTCTTTCTGAACATTTTGTCCTGGACACCAAGGGTGCCTTTGAAATCCAGCCCCAGCCCTAACTGTGAGGCTGCTTATGGGAGTGTTCTGCTCTCCTGCCTTGGGGCACTGGGAAGTGAAGGCCAAGACAGAGGAAAGGAAATCTTACCCCTTGGCCCTAGGAAGCCTTCACTCCCTGTGCTTCACTCCCTAGGAAGCCTTCACTCCCCTTGGCCCTAGGAAGCTGCTTGGTTTCACAGCCATTCAAGCTTCCAGGACAGGTGAGAACCCCCAACCTTGCCCAGTAGCCCCACGTCATTTCAGCTCTCTCCCCCTCCTTCTCATGTCTTCCTTCCTCTTCTTTTCCATCCCATTGCCCCATCCCATGCAGACTCCTGTCTCACCACAGTCTCGTCTGCTTAGCGGAGTCCTGGGCTCAGGCAGAGACCCCTTGAGAACAGAGGCAAGGTCCCCATCATCATCCTCTTCCTGCCAAACCTGGGCCCCAGTACTGTACTGTGCGGAACCCTAGCTTTGGTCATTGCTGAACTACGGGGACCGCCACACTAAGTCCAAAGAAAATACCTCCACTCCCATGAGATCCTATAAAAATGAGTCAACTCCTCCAACTTGAAAAGAATGTGCACAGAAATGATGAAAACGGCTGTGTGCCAGGCACTGGTCTGAGCACCGACTACAGACCATTCACGTACAGTACTAACCCTCAGATCGGGCTAGATGAGCCACATTCTGTGGACAAACTGAGGCCAAGAAGGCTGTTCCGACTCCCGTGGCTGGTGAGTGTGGGCTGCGTTTGTAATCCAGACAGCCTAGCTCCCGGATCCCTGCTCTCCTACACCATTTATACCAACTGTCAAGCTTTCTCTATGATTATGAAGGCAAATCATACCAATTATAAAAATTGTATAAATCTAAAAGTAATTAAAAATTTTTAAAGTTGGCAATAATGTCATTTCCCCAAAATTGCTACTATTACATTACTTTCTAGATTTTTTCCTACTGTGTCCCTTTCTAGATTTTTCTCTCTGCATGTTTTACTATCATGTTTCTAGTGACTGCCAAAAATCTCAATGTCTGGATTATCATAATTTATTTACTCATAGCCTCACTGTAAGGCAATTTCTGATAACAGTTTGACCAAACAGTTTCTTCCTTCTCTTCACTCATTCATTTCCCATGTATTTCCCTTTTCTTGGAACAAAGATCACTCATCACTCTTTTGGCAACGTGACGAGGTCTAGATTTTTTTGTTTGTTGTTTGTTTCAGTAGAACAGCTTCAGAATCCCTATCAGTGTGGTATTATGTCCTTCTCTATATGTAACAAACAAGTTGTCACTGAAATAAAAATGTCCCTTTGGAGTGTTCCATCCAAAACATCAACTGTGACCTGGATGTTTTTACAAAAGGAAACATATGGTACCTATACAGTAGCTACGTAAAATTAGGCGCTCACTTTTGTGTGTGTCTTTTTTTTTTTTTTTTTTTTAGGTAGGGTTTCGCTGTGTACTTCAGGTTGGCCTCAAACTCACTTTGTAGCCCAGGCCGGCCTCAGAGTCACAGAGATCCTCCTTGCTCAGCCTTCCGAGTGCTGGGATTGCAGGTGTGCACCACCATGCCCAGCTAGGAGATCATTTTTAGAACAAATAATAACTGTACTTCTTCCTGGTAGGTGAAATGGCTACAACAACAAAAAGTGAAACGCAGGGTGAAGAGACAGGTGCGAAGCGACCCTCAGACCCTTTATTTCAACGACCCCATTTGGTCCAACATGTGGTACATGGTGAGTAGGGTGTGCGCCTCACTCTGCCCCCTGCCTTGGGGCATTTGCAGTGCTGTGTCTCTGGCATGGGTGGGTTTCCTTCACCCAAACTAAATCCCAAGGACAGCTCCAGACAGACACACTTCATCTTGGGTGTAGAACCCCTAATTCAAGAGATGTATGTTTGTGATTTTTTTCTGAAAGTCCTTGTAGGTTCAAGGGGCTCCTTGGGTAGGGAAGTGGTTTGATGTGGGCTGTAACACTTGCTAAATGGTAAAGCCTGGCCCCTGAACAGAGCCCCCAGAGGGAAATAATGCCCTGGGAAAGTGATAGCCAGGTTGCCAGGTGCAGAAGGAGCTGGGGTGGAGAAGCGGGGTCTTCGTTATCTCAGTCAGGGGCCACTTTTCCCTCCCACCGGCTTGTAAGCAAAGCAGCCTCTCTGTGGCTTTGCACCCTGTGCCTTTGCTGTATTAGGAGCTTTGTGTCTTCTGTGCAAACAGCACTGTGGAGACAAGAACAGTCGCTGCCGATCAGAAATGAATGTCCAGGCAGCATGGAAGCGAGGCTACACAGGAAAGAACGTGGTGGTCACCATCCTGGATGACGGCATAGAGAGGAATCACCCAGACCTGGCTCCAAACTATGTAAGTGAAGATTCACAACTGACACGCAGATTACCGGACCATGCTACCCATTAAATATATAGGAATTTCAAAACCTGTAAATGATCATCCCCCACTAAATTAAGCAAGAAAAGAAACTGCTGAGGAGGGTTGGAAACAATAAGCATTCTGCCACCAGCCACTGTCCTAGTACCAGACAGTGGGGGTGGTGGAAACATGGGACCACATGTTTGAGGAGTCGTACTTCTAGGAATGGAGTCTAGTGATCCAAGAAGCATTTGCATAGAGGAGGTCCTCATAAACACATGAGCTATATGAGCAACTGCAGAATGAAGCGTTAGCTCTGGGCTCAGACTGCCTAGTTTGCTCTCCTGGCTCTGCAACACATTGGCCCTGAGACCTTGAGCAGGTTGCTTACCTTACCTGTGCTTCAGTATTACCACATATAAAACAGGGTTAAAAAGAGGACTGCTATCTTTTAGGGCTATTGTGAGGATTTTAAATGAGTTCATCAATGTAAAGGAACAGCACTTGGCATGTATGATAAATGCATTAAATACTCTAAGGAATGTGAGTACCTCACAGTGTCAAGTAAACTGTATCGTGTCCCTTCATAAATACAAGAAAAATGAGTTTTGATGTCTGTGTCAATAACCCTGGAATGCTTTTATGATATGTTGTCAAGGGAAAATAAAAAATTATATGACTACTATGGCTATAAGTGTGCAAACAGAAAAGGTACATATTAAAGTAGATAATTTTCAGAGTTCTGATACAAAGGATGACATGGATAAACCATGAAAACTGTATCCCCAGGGAAACAAGCCAGGTTTAAAGGGCAGTTGCTGTATGAGTCTACTCTAGGAGGTTCCTAGAGTTGTCACAGTCCTAGAGACAGGAAATAAAATGCTTTTTGCAGGGGCTGGGAGACAGGGGTTGGAAGTTAGTGTTCTATGGTACAGAGTTTCAATTCTTTAAGATGAAAAATTTCTGGAGACAGATGGCAGTGCAAGGTAAATGTCCTTAATGTCACTGAATTTAAAAGAGGATACATTTTATGCAATGTATGCTTTAGCACAGTAAAGTAATCTCTGTCTATGATAGTTGTAGGAAAGGAGAAACTCTGTGTATAGCTTTCCTTATTTTCCAGACAGGCGTAAAAATAGTTTCGAACAGCGCTGTAATATACTGTGCCATCTCTCCTCATTCACCAAGATTTAATTCCTAGGATTCTTATGCAAGTTATGATGTCAACGGAAATGATTATGACCCATCTCCTCGATACGATGCCAGCAATGAAAATAAGTACGTCACATTGTCTTTGTCCTTGCTTCCCTGTTCCTCTCCCTGCAAGATTACTGTTGCATTTCCACACAGGCGCCCTGGACAGGGGGTGGTGCTACTGAGGGATCATCCAGGAGTGAGAAGCCACGCCTGGCGCGGCCCTTCTGGCACGGGGCGGCTTCTGTGGAATTAGCCTCTTCCTCCAGTGTTGTCACCTCTGCTGGTCAGCTAGAAATGGACGTTCCTGTTTCCAACCTCCTTGGAATACCTTAAGGCCATTGTCCTCACATCTCAGTCTGCATGGTCAACTGTGTTAAAGATATAGGTTTGGTGCCTGAGCACCCAGTTCGCCTGGCTGAGGTCTTGTGACTCCCTCCTTGACCTTATGAGCAAGGTGGAAGGGCGGGAATGATGCTAGAAAAATCTGAGCTCAGGGGCCAGCTCTGTCACTCGCTGGCTGCATAGCACTGTGTACACTGAGGGGCATTATTAAGATTTTGTGTCTCAATGGTTTCTTCCTGGAGATGACATCCACACTTCTCAGGGTTGTTGGGAGGGGTAAATGAGGTAACACGCAAAGTTTACACACCTGGAGTGCTCAGGAAACCGTGGGGGTCACCTACATTGCATAATCTCTCCAGGCCCTGCCACATGGTGACCTAGCAGGTGATTGCACAATGTAAACACCAGCCCTGGGGCTCAGTTCACCTGCTGTGCCTGTGTGTCCTTTCTCTGGCAGCATGTCCCAAGCACCTACCATTCTTTTTTTTTTTTTTTTTTTTGGTCTTATCTTTTTGGGACAGGATTTTACTGCGCAGTTCAGGCTGGCCTTGAACTCACTTTGTAGCTCAGGATGGTCTCAAACTCACAGCAGTCCTCCTGCCTCAGCTTCCCAGGTGTTGAGACTACGGGCACGCACCACAATACCAGGCCTCCCCACCACTCCTTCAAAAGTGTTTACAGGATAGTAACAAAAGCCTTTTTTCCCTTCCCCACTGTTGATGCAGTGTTTGCCCCCGTGTCCTGCACCATGGCTGCATTAGTTAGCTTTCAGCCACTATGACACAGCACCCGAGATAACCAACATATAGAGAAAAGATTAAGCTGAGCACAGTGGCATATTCCTGTGGTCCCAGGTACTCAAGGAGCTGGAGCAGAAAGATCACTTAAGCTCAGGGGTTTGAGACCAGCCTGGGCAACAAAGTGAGACCTGCCTCTGCTAAGGGGAGAAGATTCATTAGATCTCACACATTAGGAGGGTCTAGCCACGGATCATTGGCCCCGTTGCCCCTGTGGCAATGCAGCACATTGTGGTGAGGGCCACAGTGGAGCAAAATAGCTAAGCTCCTTAGCCAGGAGATAGAAGGGGAAGGACTAAGGGTCCCTGGGTCCCAAGGCCCCTTCAAGACCACCCTGTAGTGAGCTAGGGACCACCCACAAGGCTACTGCTCCAAAGGTCTGCAGCAGCTCCCTCGAATGCCAACCCAGGGACCAATCTCTTAATCCAGAGGCGCTTAGTGTCCCCACTGCAGCTGTGGTGTTTAGTTTGCAGTTGATTCCATTCCAAGGCTCAAAGCCGGTGCCCACATAGTGATGTGCTGGACCGGGCTGCTGCGCCCCACATAATAGGCCACAGAGCTTCATGGAGGGGTGGCAGCTTTAGCCCTGAAAGCTGTTTTCCTTGCCACATGTCCCAAGGTGCCCTTCCTGCCCAGCAGTGAGGATGCCTGGGGCAAGAGGCCTGTTTCCTGGTCACTCAGAGTCACACAGGGAGGTGTGATCCATATCCCATGCAGTGACCCTTGAAGGGCAGGACTGAATCCCAGCATAAACCACCAAGCTATGTGAACCTGTAAGTGACCCTGGCCTTGGGGCTTCGAGAATTCCAGGGAAGAGCAGATGACTCCCTTCCAAAGGGCAAGCACACAGACCCAGGACCATTTTTAAAGGCAGTTTTAAATTTGAATCAGTGATTCTAGTTCCCTATGGACTCCTCTCAGCAATGTGCTATTCAGAGTGGCCCATACATTCTAGCCTCTGCCGGAGGAACTGACCCAATGTGGCACAACAGAGGATGGGGTCATTACTGAAGAAAGCAATTTGTTTTTCTGGTAACTTCTTCATTGGCCCCCCAGCTGCGATTAAGTGTTCCATTTAGAGCATCTTTCTCTGGCTCCTGCTTAAGTGGCCATAGAAATGACGAGAGGGCTGTCCAGACTGAGTGTGGTGCTGTGGGTACACAGGGGACAAGACATAAGACATCAGTACAGTGTGTTCTTCCTTTCGTCCTGTCGGTCAGGCATTGATGCTGCCACACCTGGATGCCAAACGATGGGTCATTAGTCACAGGAGACAGAGCTGAGACAGCACGGCCCTGAGCCTTGAATAGCAGTGGCCATGAGCCAATAACAAGTGCTGGGGGGCAGTGAGGGGCACAGGTGCTGGGAGCTGGCGCCTCTAACTATGACATGGAACTCAGGGGAGGTAGAACGGAAGAGACAAGCCATGAGCGAGAGATTGTAATTTGCAGGTGGTAGGAAAAGCCGTGCAAAACTGGGCTGATGCTCCCTGTTAGAGGAGGGGTGACGACAGGGATGCAGAAGATGGGCTTCACTGGCATCCTTGTGCAATGCGTAGAATTCCTTAACAATGCCAAGCCAGGGCCTCACTTTGTTTTCTCTCTTGCTTCAGACATGGCACACGCTGTGCAGGAGAAGTTGCCGCTTCAGCAAACAACTCGTACTGCATCGTGGGCATAGCATACAATGCAAAAATAGGAGGTAAGACAGGCAGACAGGAGAAGAGGGGCCTGGGGCTGGGTGCTGCGTTGAGAGCTGCCTTTCTGCAGGGCTCGGCAGCCCTGTGTGCTGTTGCCCTGGGCCAGAAGCAGCCATTCCAGTTGTACTGTGGTCCTGGCAGCTGGAACAAGTGGTTCGAACTTCAAGACAAAGGAACTGCTCATTGTTTTCCCTGAAAAGCCATTGGCAACCTGCTGCAAGGGCACCATTTTCCTCTCCTGGGCTCCTGCCTGCCTAACTGCTCGCTCTCCTGGCTGTGAGAGGAGACCCCTTCTGTCCTTCTGTGGCTCCCTGTTCCTTCCCAGACAGATTCATAGTTGTTCCCTGGCCCTGAGGCCTTTCCTGAGCCCTTCCTCCCACTCCAGCTGCGGCCCACTTCTCCTTCCCCTGTCTGCTGGCTTTAGCAGAAGGACAGTTATCGTGGTGTCTCCCAGATAGGCCCAGCCCGCTCTATTTATGTATGTATAGGCTCGTGCTATTCCCATCCTCGCCCCTCCCTGCCTCTCAGTTGGCTGTCTACCCGCCACGCTTGGTGAAGAACTCCCTACCAGCCATTCCTCTACCTCTGGCTTGCCCCCAGGGACTCAGCTCTGCCGGGGCCCGGCCCTCGGTGCCTCTGGCTTTGTTCCAGCTGTGTCTGGCTGTGTTGTTTAGCTTCTCACATTGCTAAGTTGATCTGCCCTGGTTAGAATAGGACTTTGGGACAAAGGGTCTCATGTCTTGTAGTGCCCTGCTGGATCCTCACAGAGTGACAGATCAGTTGCCAGGTATTCTGAAGTGCTCCCTAGATGCCCGTCACTGAACAGGAGCGGGAAGAGAAGAGGGTGCCAGAGAGCCTCGGGGACTTGTAGACCTCACTGGCAAGGCATGTCTACCCCTCTGTTGGAAGATGCAACTTGGCCACCAGAAGTGATTTATCTTTGAATGAACAGGTGGGCCCCACCTTTGGGGTTGTTTGAGATTTGCTCCTTCAAGTCCCTAGACTGGCTGCGTTTGCATCATCTGGGATCTGTTCGAACTACTGAATCCTTGCCCACATCTCAGACCTATGAGCCAGAATCTGCATTAAAACAGGATCCTCAGAGGATTATCTACAAATGGTGCTCTGAGAATGCTGGCTTTAGAGGATTCTCTAGAGCCTGTGGTAGGTAAGATTGTAAGGAGGGGTCAGTGGAGTAAGGCACACAAAGAACCTCCTAGAGGCTGGGAATCGGGCTCAGTGGTAGAGTATTTACCTAGCATGCAAAAGAAGAAAAAGCCAACATCTTCTCATTAGATAGCTCTGTGTTCGTTGCAGAATTATAGACAGTTTCTCAGATTCTGGAGAGAGAGTGCATTCACTTGCAGAACATGGGAATGGAATATTTTTTAAATTAAAGCATGGAATACCTTAGGCGTGTATTATGCAGATAGTTCTGGCACAGACACCAAGAGGGAGAAGAAAGAATGACTTTGGGGTGAACAGTACTAAAGTGGAAGGCACTGCAGGGCCAAGCACTAAAGTGAGAGGGACAGCTGGGGAGCCCCAGGAGTGGTGGGCCATGCAGTCAGTGGGGGGACATGGCGCGAACTTGACTTGTCAGAGGACTTGGTTGCAAATGGAAAGAGCACCAAGGAGACAATGGGGGCTGCAGCATGGAGCTGGAAAGAAGTATGGTGCCTGGGGACAGGTGACGTGAGGTGGGCCTCGGTCATGGGAGACAGGCATGGGGTTGAAATTGGCCTTGACCCAAGGAACCTGTGACAGCCAGTGTTTCCAAAGCAGCTGCATGCAGCTTCAGCCCCCACTTATCCTGTCCTGCCCTCAGAGCCCGCTCCTAGGTAAAGCCACCTTTGAGTGCTTCTGACATAGGACATCCTCTCTCTTGGAGTGTCTTTGTACATACCAGAGCCTTGTTCTAAGGTGCCTCTGGAGCTAACCATGGGATTATACGTCTTTATATCTTTTTCTTTTTCAGTTGTTGCTTGCAAGATCATAGTATGTATCCTAACTTGCCCCAGTCTATCTGGAATTAATAGTTACTACTTCATGTATATTTGAATCTAAATTATTTCAATTCATGCTCACTCTCATCCTTTGCATTATTACTTTTATATGTGTTACTTCCTATGTTGTAAACCCACAGACGTTGTTAGTATTCTCAACTGACTTCGAAATACTTATGAAAAGAAATGGTACTTAACTTGCATACAATATACCATTCCCTTGCTCTTCCTTGTTTTTTCTAACTTCATATTTCTCTCTTGCTTCTGTTTTTCTTCAACCTAAATAATTTCTTTTATTATTTTTTGAGGTTTCTCCCGCAGATGGTAAGGAATTCTCTCAGATTATGACCAAAAGTATCTTTCCTTCCTCTTCATCTTGGAAATATATTTTGCCGATCATAGAACTCTAGCTTGGCATGCTTTTCTTTGGATGCTGAGAAGACGTTATTCCATTGTTTTCTGGCATCTGTTGTTTCTGGCAATGAAGTCAGTTGTTAACCCTGTTCTGTTTTCCCTTGTGTAATTTGTTCCTCTGGCTGCTGCATGGTGTTTCCTCTGTCTGTGCTTCGCCTGTGACTGTGACATCCTTTTGTATAATTTTGTTCATATCACTATAGCTTGGGGTTTGCTGTGTTCCTTAGTACCTTTTTCTTTAATCAAATTTAGAAGGCATTTTGTTGTCATTTCTTCATGTGTTTAAATTCCATTTTCTCTTACAACTCTTTGAGTATCAGTTATAATGGTTAGACTTTTTCATATCCCTTGCAGCTTATTGAGGCTACCTTCATTTCCAAAAATTTCTTTACTTTTTCTGAGTGCTTCTAATGAGATGATTTCTATTACATTATCTTTAGTTTCAGTCAACCTTTTGTTGTGCCCAGTCAATTCTTAATTCTATACAGTGATGTTTTTAAAATTTTCCATACAATGACTTTTTTTTGAAAATATACTTTTCTGTCTTTTGGTTTCTGTTTGGCTCTATTTTACCTCTTATACATCCCTTCCCAGCTCCCCAGCTCCTTGCTCATTATTTCTGTTTTTTACTTTAGGCCCTTTAACAGGTTTACAAGAGTCACTTTTTATTTGTACTAATTTAGGTCTTTTGAGAGGATGTTTCTAATGATTGATTTTACCCTTTATAATAGGTCACATCTTCCTGTTCCTTTGCATTTGTCTAGTAAGTTTTTATTGTGTGATAGGCATTTTTATCCTGTACCGTAGAGACTCTGGATTCTGTTGTCCTTCTCTCAGTACTGTAGTAGAGTTTTGTTCTAGCAGTCATTTAAATTTGAAATGTTAGAAACTTGATTATTTATTTTTTAGGGTTGGTCTCTGGTTTGCGCCCACTGTCAGGGAAAATCTCCTAGTCCAGGCATAAACTCCAAAAATAAAAACAGAAGACCAAGCCTTTGCTCATGTAACATCACCCTTTTGGTATTTCGGTGGAAAACCTGAAATGTTTACCAAGACCTCTAACATAACAAGCTTCAAACCCTGGATGTATTCCTCTGCTCTGAGTAGTTAATGAAGTGTCTGCGCAGCCCCTTTAGCCTTTCATCTGTTGTTTTCCTCCTGATCTTTTAAGAGTGTTGCTCACTCTGAGTAGTTTAGGGACCAGACAAGTGGTTAATTGGGATATATATGCCTTCTTCTGTATCTCTCTCCTCTCTGAGATCTCTCCTCCCAACTTCTAGCTACTCTGTAGTCCCCAAATTCATCCACTGAATCGTCAAGATGGTAAGATTACACTTTCCCAAATGTGTTCTAGCCCTTCAGAAATGGGGGGTTCTGTCCAAAGGCAAATCATCTAAACTTGGATCTTACACAAGTATTGTTCCCTTCTTTTAAGAGTTGAATCCATCCCTTCCTCTGACTTTTTCTGATTACACTCTACTGCCCTTAAAAAGTTTTTTAAATCAATATTTTCTAGAGTTTAAATTATTATCTTTAACTCTGCTCTTATTGAAACAAAAACTTGTGGTTTATATTTCTTTACCAGATATATTCTGTATTAGCTGTGAACTGCTGCATGACAGTTATTCCACAATGCAGCTCCTTAAAACAACAAGCATTTGTTCTTTAGCACAGACAGTGGCTTAACTGGATGGATCTGGCTCTAGGTCTCTCACGAAGATACAGTTAGGCTGTTGGCCCTGACTGTAACTGAAGGCCTAACAGGGTTGAGAGATCTGCTCCCAAAATGGGCTTATGTGACTACTGGGAAGGCCTCAGTTCTTTGCTGGCTCTTTTGAGGAGGCACTGATTGCCCACCATGCATACCTCTCGCTAGGGCTGTTTGAGTGACCCTCATAGTATAAGAGCTAGCTCTCTTCTCTGAAGGTGATTCAAAAGAGAAGATAAGGAAGACTCCTCAGTGTCTTCCCTGACCTAGTTTCAAAACTCACACCAGCTCTTCATCCACAGTCCATTCATGAGAAATGTATCACAAAGTCTAAGCAAAGGGAGAGAAATTTCATTGCACCTTTTGCATGGTGAAGTGTCAGAGAATTTGTGGACATAATTTAATTTAAAATTATTCATTTTCCTAAAATGAATCCTAAATGAATCCATTTATACATAGGGACTCATTTTGCTTGCCACCTTTTCTTTATGAAATCTCACATTTCTTGTAAGTTGCATCACATAAAAAGTAATTAAATAAAATGAAAGAAATAGTGGCACCGTCCAAATTATACCTTATGAGACAACCCCCCCCAGCCACCAGCACCCCCAGCCATATCATCAACATCTTTGTCATCTGCACTAGGGAGGAATTACACCTTCTCAGGAATCCATACCGGCACGTGCTATTGTCATTGGTTTCAGAGTGGAGAGTGGGCCACTCCTGTGTGTTTAACGGGGAGTCCCTAATGTATTTTATTTTAGAGAAACTTTAATTTTTTTGATGTTGCAGAGCTCCACATGGGTGATTTGTGCTCTTCTCCTGTGTAATATTTCCATTAAAATATGTTAAAATTTTTATGATGTCAAATGTCTTCATCTTCCTTTATGATGGTTTAGGATCTAGCTGAGAAGAGCCCAAGATAATAAATCAATTCCCTTGTAGTTCCTCTAAAAACTTAGGTTTAGGAAAGTAGTTTGTCTTAAAGTTTTTATGGTTTTGGTCTTCTATTTTTATTTTTGGAGTTTATGTCTATGAATTGTGAAAAGAAGAGTGCTAGCTTCATTTTCCCCCAAGTTAATACTGTGACTTCCACTTTCCACCCTACCACTCCCTGATTCCCTGTGCATGCTGGAGCCTGATGTTCAATTCTTCTGTTCCTTTTAAAATCCGGTAATACCGCACTTTTAACTATTACAGTTTAGGAGAGGTTTTTGGTTTTGTTGTTTGATAACTGGTAGGATAAAGCTTTTCTTATAGTTCTTTTTTCAAAATTTCTTGGCTACTTTTGCACGTTTTCTCTTTCAGATGAACTTGAGACTCTGCTTGTCAAATTTCATTAAAAAATGCTGTTGGGATTTTGATTGGGATTGCATGGAAATTATAGATTAATTGGGGGAGAATTGACATCCTTACAATATTGAGTCTTCCCACCCAGGAACATGGTATGTTTTTATTTATTCAGGTCTTCTTTTACATCATTTAGAAAGCTTATCACTTTCTCCATATTGATCTTACACACTTTTTTATTAGGTTTATATATAGTTTGGGTTTTTAAGGTTATGTTCAGAATAGGTCATTACTGAAATGGAAATGAGCAAGCCATGATTTTTGTTTCTAGCCATCTCACTATATGCTATAGTTGCTATTGTTTGTCCTTTGATTCTCCTGGCTTTTCTAGAGCCTCATAAATAATAGCTACCTGTAGACATAATGATGGCCTTACCTCTTTAATATTAATAACTCATTTCTTTTTCATGCCTTATTTCAATATATAAGGACCCCTGGTAAATATTGCACAATGGTGGTTTCTAAGTTCTGTTGTTGTACACAAGAATGCTTCTAGTTTTATATCATTTATAAATGCCTGCTGTAGGTTTCCTGTAGTTAGACGTTATTAAATTAAGGAAGTGCTGTTATATCTCTGGATTTCTAAAAGGTTTTGATCAGGAATCAATGTTAAATATTTTATGTCTTTTTTCTCAAAGCACCTATTTACAGAATTTGGTTTCTTTTGCTTTTACTGTTTAATCTGTTTAATGTAGTAAATTGCACTACTAGATTTTATAACATTGGAATAAATTTCTTTCATCCTTGGAATAAATTCTACATGATTATTAGTATTCTTGCAGTGCATTGCTGCATTGAGTGGGTAACATTTTATGGATGGTTTTACATCTTTACTTACAAGGTTGCCTGCACTATGCTTTATGTTTGGAACTGTCACTGTCTAAGTTAGGTGTCAGTTACACTGGTCTTGTGGGATGAGAGAAAACTTCCTGCCTTCCGTAGTCCAAAACAGTTCACATGCGATAGGCATTGCCTGCTGTGGGGAATGCTGGTGGGGCTGGGTTGTCAGCCTTACCGGATACAGTGACTTCTCAAAGGACTGGATCTATTCAGGCTTTTTAAATTTCTCCTTGAGGAAATTTTGATAATTAGATTTTCCTAGAAAATTATCCATTTCTCCAAGTTTTCAAGTCTGTGACACAAATTTAATATCATATAATTTTAAGATATGTCCTCCAATATTAATAATGGTTGTTCCTAATCTTAATAATGATTGTTCCTAATCTTATTTATAACATCTCTCATTTTTCCCTTGATTAATAAAAAATTGCCATTTTTTATGAAGAAGGTTTTCCCAGAGAACTAGGCTGCATTATTAAGTTTCCTTTTTG